>CAUYRT010062746.1:0-10306 GCA_963574885.1 Lepilemur ruficaudatus | reverse complement strand
CCAGGTCTTTTTGAAATAAAACCCTGGTCTCAACCCTCTCCCTCGGGAAGTTGAACCGGGTGGGCCCCATCTGCCCTCCCCCCGCCCAACCCCCCCCCCCCCCCGTCTGCACACACCTGTGTGTGGTTATCCTCCGGCCTACTCAGGCTCTGACAGCTTCCCTCACTCCCACAGCCCCTCACCACCTCCCCAGCCTCCACGCCACGGCCCGACCACCTTCTCCCCATGTGCTCCGACCCCAGGGGCAGGTCTTCGGACTACAGCGAAACAAGCTGGTGGGCTCTGAGGCCCTGTCAACCACAGGCAAGGCCTTGATGATTCTACCCACGGCCAAGGTTTTCATTTCCCTCCCACCTAACCTTGATCTCAAGCTGGCATCCAGCATCCGGAAGCAAAAAAAGGTGGGCCTCAAACTATGACTCACATCCTGGCGGGCAGTGCTGAGCGCTGGGGTCAGGGCTGGAGGGCACAGGCAGAGGGCAGCTCCCAGGCTGGCTGGCACCTGAAGGGCTTGTCTCCCTCAGAAGCCCCTTCTTAGATTCCTGATCATCTCTCTCCTCCCCTCCTTTCACACCGAGGCTGTTGCTCCCCTGTGCCTTCGAGGTTCCCATCCTGGAAGTGCCTGGTTTCCTCTGTCCTTTGCAGCTGGAATTCTTCCTAGCACCCATAGGAAGGTCAAGGCCAGACTCTGCAACAAACCCAGGGCTGAGCCATGCCCCATGAAGAGGCTGAGCTTCCCAGAACCCCTGGCCCTTGTTGATACCTTCCAGAAGCTGGGGATATGTGGCTAGGGAAGCCCCTGCCTCAATCCCCACTGCCCCTGTCCTGGATACAGCACCAAATAAAAAGGAGCAAGTGATGTATTCTAGGCTTGGCCCCATTGCTATTGGAGGGGGAAGTGAGGCAAGGCCCTCTACCCAAGGTCCACAGCAAGAGTGAGAGGCCATCAGCAGTTTCTACCCAGCAACAGCCAAGGGGCTTCCTATTCAGGGTCTCCTGTAGCATCTCTGATCCTTCAGTGGCAGTGGGGAGAATGAGCTTTGCTTTATAGATGAGGAAACTTGAAAGAGGACCCCAAGACCATATAGCAGTGAGTAGAAGGCAAGGACATGTTGCCAGAAATGATGACCACTGGGAGTCCCCAGCCCCAGAAGATGAGCAGGGCGGCAGCAGAATGACATCTGTGTGCCATGGGAGAGGGGAAAGGGCTGACCTTGCCTAAACTCCAGCCCCTCTCCAGAGGGAGTGGGTCTGTCCCTTCCTCAGCAAGGGGCCACAGTCACCTAAAAATGAAATATCCAACAAGCCACACCCATGTGGAAAAAAAGTATGGCACTTCCTGGTTGTAGTGGGTTGAACAGACCTGCCCACCTGGAACCTGTGAATGTGACTCTATTGAGGAAAAGAGTCTTTGCAGATGTGAATAAATTTAAGATTTTGACATGTGGTCATCCTGGGTTATCTGGGTGGGCCCTAAACCCAATGGCAAGTGTCCTTTTAAGAGTCAGAGGAGACAACACAGACAAGGAGAAGGCCACGTGAAGATGGAGGCAGAGAATGGTATGATGCAGCCACAAGCCAGGAGCCACCAGAGAATCTAGAAAGCATTCTCCCCTACACTTTTAGGGCGACGTGGTGCTGTCAACACCTTGGTTTTGGACTTCTGGCCTCCAGAACTAAGAATACATGTGTGTTGTTTCAGGCCACTCAGGCTGTGGTCATTTGTTGTGGCAGCCCTAGGAGACTAAGACACTAGTCACACGGAAGATACATATACATACTCTGATCCAGAAACGCCTGCAAAACTGAACCAGGAAACGCATACAGGCAGGTCCACAGCAGCCCTGGGATACCAACCAAATGCCCGCACTGTCCATTAACAGTGATATGGATAAACTGCGGCCTGCCAGGCCTGGAGTTCAAACTATGTGACACACGACACAGATGCCTTTCACAAGTAGGAGCACAGGCAAATCACAAAACATACAGCATGGTTCCCCTGACGGAAACTTCAGAAACAGGTGAAATGAAATATGTCTATTGTTTAGGGATGCCTATGTATGTGGTTAAAAAAAAGAAAACCAAAGAATTCTCCCCAAGTCAGGCCAGTGGTTTCCAACCTAGAATAGTAGAACTGCTTCAGGAACTTTCAAAAAGTTCCATTGATGCCAGGGTCTTCCCTCGAGGCCCATTAAACCAGAATCTCGGGGGTGCAGAATCACGGGGCGGCATGGGGATGTAAGCTTCCCGAAGAGGCTTGGGGGGGGATCCTAATGTGGGGCCCAGGCTGAGAATCGCTGCTCTGCAAGAAAGAAGAAGGGCTTCTATTTCATGTCCCGGGGGGGGCTATGTGGGTATCACTTCATAATTCCGGTCACCCCTCCTAGCCACAGGCTCCACATCCCCAGATTCCGCCAACTGCAGATAAGAAATAGTAAAGATAAAAATAACAAAAAGCCAAATTTTAAAACACACTATTTATATAACATTTCCATTGTATTAGGTGCTATAAGGAATCCAGAGATGATCTGAAGTCTAGGGGAGGATGTGCCCGGGTTTTACGCAGACACTATACCATTTTATATGATGACTTGAACATCCATGGATTTTGGTATCCAAGGTGGGGGATCCTAGAACCCGTCCCCTACAAATACTGAGGGGTAACTTGATTCTTCAAATCACAGAGACGTTTTAGGCACTATTTGTGTGTTTGATATATTTCACAAATTTTCTTTTTTTTTTTTTTTTGAAACAGAGTCTCACTCTGTTGCCCGAGCTAGAGTGCCGTGGCGTCAGCCTAGCTCATAGCAACCTCAAACTCCTGGGCTCAAGCGATCCTCCTGCCTCAGCCTCCCGAGTAGCTGGGACTACAGGCACACACCACCATGCCTGGCTAATTTTTTCTATATATTTTTAGTTAGCCAATTAATTTCTTTCTATTTATAGTAGAGACGGGGTCTTGCTCTTTACTCAGGCTGGTTTCAAACTTCTGACCTTGAGTGATCCTCCTACCTCGGCCTCCCAGAGTGTTAGGATTACAGGCGTGAGCCACCGCGCCCGGCCTATTTCACAATTTTTTAAAGCAAAAGATCAACACCTCCACTTACATAGTCAATTTTATAGAGACAGCAAGTAGAATAGTGGCCACTAGGGGGCAATGGGGAGTCGGTGTTGAACCGGCAGAGTCTCAGTTTTGCAAGAGGAGGAGTTCTGCAGAGGGAGGGTGCTGACTGCATAACCGTGTGAGTTGCCAGGTGCAGTCCCAGCTACTGGGGAGGCTGAGGTGGGAGGATCGCTTGAGGCCAGGAGTTTAAGACCAGCCTGAGAAACATAGACCCTATCTCTAAAAAAAGTAAATAAATAAAAATAAAAGACTACATGTTCGGCCGGGCGCGGTGGCTCACGCCTGTAATCCTAGCACTCTGGGAGGCCGAGGCGGGCAGATTGCTCAAGGTCAGGAGTTCAAAACCAGCTTGAGCAAAAGCGAGACCCCATCTCTACTAATAATAGAAACAAATTAGTTGGCCAATTAAATATATATAGAAAAAATTAGCCGGGCATGATGGCGCATGCTTGTAGTCCCAGCTACTCGGGAGGCTGAGGCAGAAGGATCACTTGAGCCCAGGAGTTTGAGGTTGCTGTGAGCTAGGCTGACGCCACGGCACTGTAGCCCAGGCAATAGAGTGAGACTCTGTCTCAAAAAAAAAAAAAAAAAACAGACTACATGTTCAACCCAGCAGAAAGCATGGTCCATGACAAACATTTACTTGCTTAGCAAATCCTGAACACCATACCATGAGGTGGGAACTTTTATTATCTCATGTCCAGAGAGGTGAAGTCCCTTGCCCAATGCCACACAGCAAGCAAGTGGCCTAAAGAGGAGTGGATATTAGGTGTGTCTGACCACAGAGCCCAGGACCTTAAACCATGGACTTACTGCATGCAGAGCACTGACCTCCTTCTCCTTGGGCCTAGCCGCAGCACCCCTTGCTTTTCAGTGGGGGGTCAGGAACAGAGGGGGGACTGTTGTTGGTGGAGCCCCAGGCACTGCAGGGTCCTGGAGAAATAAGGGGGCAGAGGTGCCAGGAGCTCAACAGGGGCATCCCTGGGCCTGGTGCCTGGGAGGAGGAGGCGATGCAGGTGGAGGTGCAAGGGCAGCTGGGCAGCCTGCGAGGGGGTCAGGTGGAGGCGCCTGAGGAGAGCTTCAGCCAGGACCTGGAGCGGGAGAGGCAGTCGGTGCTCAGCCACACAGATTCCGACTCGCTGAGTACCCAGCTCTAATGGAAATGGGAGTAAGGCGAGCACTTCCTAGCTGTCTCCGGTCTGCAGCTGTTAACCATTTCCCTTCTACACACACACACACCAGCACTCACAGTGTGGCAGAGACTCGCTGGGGGTTCACCAAATCAGTGTCCTCCTGGGCACACATCTAAACTACATTTCCCAGCCCCTCTTGCCGTTTGGTGAGGCCATGCAACCGAGCCCATGGAGTGCCAGTGGAGGTGTGTATGCCATCTGCAGACCCAGCCCACAGACCTCATCCCTGTGAGGCTACGCCTCTCCCTCACCTGGCTGGATGGCAACAACCTGGGTCCGAGGGACTGCGTGGAGCAAAGCCCACTCCTCACCAACTCCCATTAATTGAGCTTAATATGGGGGAGAAGTTACTGTGCTAAGACTCTGGCACTTTGTGGTTACAGGGAGAGCAGACAGAGGCACCCCAATATACACACCACCTCTTCCACCCCTTGTACCAAACAGACTTAAAGAACAGCAGACTTGGAAGGGCTTTTAGAAATCAGCCACTTCACCTCCCTTATTGAACAGACAGGCAGAATGAGGCTCAAGAGAGGGCTGTCAGCTGCCCAAGGCCACACAGCAAGGTACGGGTACAGCAAGCCTTGGAAGCCAAGAGGGCTGCCTCCCACTCCCAGGCTGCAGAGCTGGGTTTGGAGATGCTTCCCCAACCAAGGTAGCAGGCAGGGGGCCTTGAGTACCTGTTTTTGGGGTTTGGTGCTCTCAGCTGGCAGCAGAAAGCGCTGGCCCAGGACAGTGCCCACGCGGGCCGCGTACGTGTGGTCGCCGAGCACAGGGCAGAGCTGTAGAGCCATGTGCACTTGCAGTTGGCTGGGGAACGCTGGGCAACGGGAGAGACGAGATAGACGTGAGCGGCTGCTCTGTCTCACCCAGCACTGTCCCTCCCCCTTTCCTTCGGGGACACACCACTTCCATTCTCAAATCTTGTGGTTTCAGTGAAGGTGCTACAGCCCCTGCCTCCGGAGAGGGGCAGAAGACCAGGTCAGGACAATAGGACAATCGAAGCTTGTCAATCCACCTGGCCTGTGGGATGTGCTCATGATGAGACGCAACCCTGAACTAATTGTTGAGGCTACTGGGAGCAAGGACTGCTGTTTTCTGCTGGGGCGCTACGCTGGTGGGGTGTGAGCCTGAAGCTGCCTCCGCCAGCTGGGCCTGGTCACATACCCCCGTGGGGTCCATCAACTGTTACCTAGGCTGCTACTAAGGACCAGCCCCATCCTCCCACCCTCTGGCGTGCCCAAGCCAAGTCCCGTTCTGAAGGCTGGCTGGGAGTCCAGACCCACCTGTCACTGGCTGCAGCTGGACCAGGGCACAGCCAGAGCCTGTGGCCACCACACGGAAGTGGCTGAGGGTCTTCTTGACACCTTCTCGGATGTCCTTTCGGGAGGGGTCCTTCACTGGAACTACCTGTGCCAGCAAGGAATGAACAAGCTTCACACACACCTGGGAACTATACCCAGATCGTCCTACTCCCGGAAGATTCAGGACAGGGCCCCAGCACAGGCAGTGGTCACTCGCCTGTTTTAGGGGACAGGAGAGCCAGCCAGCCACCCCAAGTCCATAGCCCTGACTCCTCCGTAGGGGTTACATATCTAGAAGGACCCTCCTCTTTCCTGCTCAAATGCTGACTTACAAGATTGACTGCATCAGTGTATTCCAGTTTCAAAGCTGCTTGGATCCTCCCCTCAGAAATAGCTGGGATCCCATCAGTGACAGCACTGAAAAGAGGGCAGGAGGAGTCACAGAGTGGCTTGCTGGGACCTCCCCACGGTCCTAGGAGCCTCCCAGCACCTCTCACCAGTAGGTGACTGTGGGTCTCTGGGCTCTCCGTGAGTGGATGAAGAACTTCTGGAGGCGATTTGCTGTCTGCGGACAACTGGAAAGGAGTACAAGCCCAGAGGTCTCCCTGGAGAAAGGGAACAAATCACATAAGTTAAAATTCCTCGGGCTCACACACAAAAAAGGAGACTCCTATGAAGGAACACTGACCTGTTTAAGGCCAAACAGTTAACACCAGGACTATAACCCAGACCACCTCCTCAGAAACAAGTAAGGCTTCCCCTTGTTTGATAACAAGGGGATAATGTGTTTCTCATCTTGCCCTGGCTGCCAGGAAGCTCAGAGCCAAATGTCATAACAATTGCCACCAATTGCTGATTGTCTGTCATGTGCCAGGCACTCTACTAGGAATTTTAAGTTTGACTAGGAACTTAAATAATTAAGCTCCCCACAAACAAGCTCACAAGTTTGTGGAACTGCAGAAATATTTCATCTTAAGTACCATCTCTAATTGTAGCAGTTAAAGGAAAGAATATCATGGATTGACTACCAAGGCCAGCCATGAGTATGAACTTGGACAAGTGATTGCACACTGAGCATGGAAATTATTTTTTCTATTTCACAATTAAGAGAACTGAGGCTCCCCTTCATGCTTTGCCTAATATCACACAGTTTGTACACAAGATTTGAACTCAGATCCATTGGCTTCCTCCTTTTCAGAGTCCTTGTATCCTACCTATATGATATCAAACCTTCCCATGGAAAATGTCTCAGCTTCTTCCTGAGCAGCTGTTCCCCAACCCCAAATAGATACCTGTCCTCCTACCTTCCTATCACCCCCCACCACTTACTTCCCAGGTGCTTGGACAACCTGGAGCTCCTGCTTCCCAAGCCCCAGCGACTGGCTCAGCTCTGGCAGCACTGAGAGCAATGTCAGCTCTTCTGGTTTTCCTGGAAAATAAGAAGGAAGATCTAGGTGCAGTGGCTTATGCCTGTAGTCCCAGCTACTCAGGAGGCTGAGGCAGGAGGATCACTTGAGGCCAGGAGTTTGAGACCAGCCTGGGCAACACGAGACTCCTCACCTCCAATGTCTAAAAACATTTTTTTAATTAGCTGGGTGCAGTGGTATGCACCTGTAGTCCAGCTACTAGGGAGGCTGAAGTAGAAGGATGGCTTGAGCCCAGGTGTTACCAGCCTGGGGGATACAGCCAGACATCATCAAAAAAAGAGAGAGAGGGAGGGAGGGAGGCAAGACAGGCAGGAAGGAGGGAAGACAGGGAGAAGGAGAGGGGGTAGGGGGAGAGGAAGGGAGAAGGAAAGGGAAAGAGAGAAAAAGAAAAACAGAAAAAGAGAAAGAAAGCAAGAAAGAAAAGAAAGGAAGGTAGGGAGGTTGAAATTGCTCCCAGAGGCCAAAGCTTCATCCCTTTATTCCCTTCTCTCCACTATTCCCTCCCTCATCGACATCAAACCCCCTTTCGCAGCATTCCCTTTCCACGTGCCCTGCCCGTACCTGTCACTGGCAGACCCTGTGGCTTATTCAGCGTCACTAGAGGTCCTGAAACATATATTACATGAACATCAGCAACAGCAAAAGCATCCGTGAACCTTTATGCAGCACTGAAAGTTTACAAAGCACCTTCTCATTTATCTTAGCCCATGGCCCATAACAACCATGAGGCTCGAGTTACCAGCTCCCCCCGAAACTGAACTTCTGTTCCTCCATATGCCAAACTCACTGCCACCTCAGGACCTTTGCACTTGCTGCTTTCTCTGTCCCAGGTTTTCATGAGCTGGGCGTGGTGGCTCATGTCTATAATCCTAGCTCTTTGGGAGGTCAAGTTAGGAGGACTGCTTGAGGCCAGGACTTCCAGACTGGCCTGAGTAACACAGCGAGCCCCTCCCTACGGAAAACAAAAAGATGACCCAGGCGTGGTGTGGCACCTGTAGTCCCAGCTCCTCGGGAGCTGAGGCAGGAGGATCACTTGAGCCCTGGAGTTGGAGGTTGCTGTGAGCTATGAGGACGCCACTGCACTCTAACCTGAGCAACAGAGTGAGATCCTGTCCCAACAAATTTTCAAGAGCCGGGCTCCTTCACGTCATCCTGGTGCAAACGTCATACCACGGAGAGCTGAATCTCCAATCTGCACCTCGTCTACAGTTCCTGCTACTGTAACTCCCTGTTTTAGTTTATTCATGGCACTGATCACTAGTAACTTGTTCATTTATTTTCTGATTAACCCATATCTTCCACTAGAATGTTGGCTCCCTGAGGGCAGGAACCATATTTGTCTTTTTCAGCACTGAAGATTGCCTAGAACAGTGCCTGGAACATAGCATATGTTTCAATAAATAGTTGAGAAAACGAATAAATCACTGGAGACTGAGGTTCAGAGAAATTATTTGCCGAAAGCCATACAGCAAGCTAAATTACAGAGCCTAGATCCGTCTGTCTGCAAAGCCTATGCTTTGTCCGTCAATAAACAATAATTCACTGACACAGCAATTCCCATTACTGAGCACCTACTACGCGCAAGGCTCTCTTAGTCGTTTGCACCTTCTCCCCGCCACAACCCCATTGCCATGATGCTGGGACGCGTCCCATGTGGCTCATCCCTGCCCATGCCGCCTGCTAGTGGGGCAGAGCCGGGATTTGACTCCGGGGACCTTGACGTAGAGCCCCGCCAACACCCCCGCGCTGGCTGCCCTCCGGGTCTCTCGCACCCCTCACCTTTCTGCTCCACCACGGCTGCCCTCAGCACCTCAACCAGCTCCTCCCGACTGAGGTCCTCGGGCCGCGGCGGCCCCAGACGTCTGCCGGCGCCTCGCGGCTGCAGCTGGTGCCTAGGAAACGTGGGCAGAGCGACAGGCGCCCTTCGTTTCCCGCGGCGCCGTCCGTTCCTTCCTCCGCACCCCCTTGCAAACCCTGCCGCCTCTTACCAACGCCTCCGAACGTCCGGGCCGAGCTTCCCGAACGCTCAGGGACGACGGGCCCCGCTCTACAGCGGAGGGAACCGACACTCGCCCAGAGAGGCCCAGGTACCAGCTCAGGGCCACACAGCAGAGCCGGGCTCAGAACCTCTGCCGAACCCAGACCCCGCACAGCCCTCCCCCGCCCTAGCATCCCTCCCACGGGAAGGAGAAGGTGTTTAATCACCGGGCCCGGGTGACGAAGCCGGCATCCCTGGGCGCTGCGCCGCCCCTCAGCCCCCGCCGCCAGCCAGCCCACAGCCCCCTCAAGACGCCGCGGCCGCCCATCTCCCGGGCGAGGGCAGTGCGCATGTGCGTCCTGAAGGGCCGCCCTCGTGCGCCCGTGCGAAACGCCGATTGGTCAGCTTGACTGTCCATCTAAATGGCGAGCAGGCGGGACTCAAAGTCGTGGGGAGGCGGAGCTTCGCCCCCGCAAGGAAGGAGATGCGTAAATTTGCGCCCGTGATTTGGGGGAAACTGAGGCACGGGAGCAGAAGAATTTATTCTGATTGGAGGACCTGACTTGGGACAAAACCGAGGCGAAAGGTCGAGGTTTTCTGATTACCGCTCCAATTCTTAGGAGCCTCCTGACTTCAAAAAAAAACACCAGTGTGCACAATTTTGTAAGGTAAATCGTGAAGGGAAAAAAAAAATCCACATCCTTTGGTTCAGGAAACTTGCTCTGAAAACCACAGACTGGCGCGTAATCCAAACGGAGAAAAAGGCGAGAGGCAGAAAGAGGCTCGCTACAGCATCGTTTGCCAAAGCAAAAACAAAACAAATCTGAGACGCTGGGAAACGCAGATTGTCCCGTGGTGAACTCTGCAGGGGACAAAACTCTAACACGGCTCCTACTACACATTTGTTGAGTGCTAACTCCATGCCAGGCTCTGGCATTTATGCAGGAAACACAGATCAACAAGACTCAAGCCCCTCTGGCAAGTTCACCGAAATTGACAAGAGTTAGGGTCACCTAGGGTCACCGCATCACAGCCCATCTTGGGGAAATGCTGAGCCAGAAGAGCAGGGAGCCGCGGTGAAGTCAGAGACAGCTCCCCAGCGTGGGTGTGACTGACAGACGGTGAAGAACCCATGGGAATTTGCCAGGACTGCTGCTCCAGAGGGTTGCTTGAGCCCAGCCTGGGCAACATAGTGAGACCCCCGACCATCTCAAAAGAAAAAAAGAAAAGATAAAGGCCATTGTCACGGGGGATAAGTGATATCTCATTATGGTTTTGAT
>CAUYRT010062745.1:0-76822 GCA_963574885.1 Lepilemur ruficaudatus | reverse complement strand
TTAAGGTCAGATTAGGTTTGTACCTGATTATGGTTTCGGCAAGCAGAGTTGTTAAAAACATAAAGGTTAGACTATAGTCGGATACTTGCAAAATTCCTTCTCATTGAGAAATTTTCTCAGGGGTTATTGAATACCTACTGTGTCCAAAGCTCTGGGAGGGAACATAAAGACATTTGAGGCTGGAATCCTGCATTCTGTTGGGGAGACCAGATGTAAAAGGTACAGTTTCGTGCTGCTAACTGGATGTGTGTTTAAGAGACAAACTGAATGTTGCAGACTTTGTTTGCTTGTGTTGGGAGGATTATGCACTCTCTGAGGCTGAGGCTGTTAGGCAAACATTCCCAGAGGAGGTAAGGCCCAAACTGAACTTGGTGGGTGGCTAGGTTCAGAAGATAGGAGCATGAGGCATTCTAGGCTCAGGCCGAAGGAGCAGGGGTTGGAGAAGAGGCGTGCACAAAGGTGCGGAGGATGGGATGTTGTGTGCGGGGTCCCCCAACCCAGGGAGTAAATTACAACTGAAATTGAAAAAGTAGATCAGGTCATCTTACAGAGGCCCTCAAATGCCAGGCAGCTGGCTTTTCAGCTGGAAGCAGAGGGACTCCCTGCATGTCTCTGTTTTCAAGTGAAGCTACAAAGATGAGTTCAGAGCTCTGCAACTAGCAGCAGCTGGAGCTTAGAACAACCCTACCCCAGCATCACAGCCCGTCTCTGAGGCCTGCATTCGATTTTACGACTCCCTACCAAGTGACTGCTCTGATAAGGACACTTGGGCCACCATATCAATTACTTAGATCAAATGAAAGCTATCGATCTCCAAGGCAAGCCCCAAAAAGGATGGGCTTCTGAGTTTGAATCCGAGTAACTGAGGCTTAAGTAACAAACCCAGCTGCTTAGGGAACGTCTGTGCTCCGGAGGCGCAGTGCTCCAGCAAGTTTCCTGCTTCTTGTTGTCCTTGAAGGCAGGGGACAAAGTCTGCCTATCTCCACTCATGGCTGCCTGGCTGTAAGTTGGCGAGGGATGTGCGTAGAGGAGTCTCTGATCTCTTTTAATCTAGTGCAGTAGGGTTGGGGAACAACCACTGGAGAGACGGGGAGAGCCCTGTGGGCTCAGGTGACATCGCGCTTGTCTCTCTCCTGCCTCCCTGCTTGCTATGGGTGCTCAGGGGTGCTTGTTAGCAGATTGGAAAAGCAGGCACATCAGCACCTGCTCCACATCCGCAATTCAAAGACACTGTCAAACTTTTCTTTGAATAGACAGCATAGAAGTGATGGGGAGTGAGAATACACTACTTTGAAGCACCAGCTGTATACAAGTTTTCTCAAAGCAAGGGACGTTAACATTTATTCATTTAACAAGTATTTATTGAGTACCTACTATGTGGCAGGCATTGGGCTAGATGCTGCAGACGCAGTGGGGAGCCAGTCAGGGCCCTGAATCACAGGGCTTTGGTGGAGGTGGGAGGTGTCACAAACCCAAAAGCCAAAAATAAGACAATACAACATTGAAGCTAGGCCACAGAGGGCAAAGGGAAGAATGTGCTATTTTTCTTCTCTGCATTCTCTTCTCAACCCTGCTTTCCATTGATTCTTTTGGTCATCCATGTCACAGTCAAATATCAAGACAGAAGAGAGAGTGGACAGGATGTTTGAGACAAGAACAGAGTCCTGTTCCTTTTGCTCTCCCCTCTTTGCTTTCAGGCAATGTGAATTTTGGAGTTGAGTGTACTTGGGCTTGAATCCTGGTTTACTCTTGAAGTCTTTGTTTACTAGCATTGTGACCTTGGGCATGTAACACAACACCCTCGATCTCAGTTTTCTTATCTGTAAAATGGTATACTGATAATATCCATAATAGCACACAGGGGTGGTTTGGATAATTCAGTGGAATAACATATGTATAAAATGAAGGTGCCCACTCCACACTGATCTGGCTTGAGGTTACCCCAGTGTACTTTGGTCTTCCCAGAGTTCCCATAGAGAGACTCACCCATCAGCTCCCTTTGACCTTACTGTGGTCGTATGTGCATGGGGGGTGTCTTTGGAGGGCAGCTGGGTGATGTGGAGTGGAGACTTATGGCATGAGTTGGACATCATGCCACTCCCGGACTTAGTGGCCCTGGTTAGGAACCGTGGGATGCCCCATGCATTGGAGGACTGTGCAGTCACCCAGAGAAAGTCTGCCCTAAAAATGCCCCCAAGCACTCAAACAGTGCCCTGCCGGAGGCTGTTGGCTCTGCCTACGCCCCGGGACCTCTGCAGCAGCAGCCTTTGTCTTGAAGCACACTCCCAGATTGGGTCCCTGCCACTTGGGCGGCTTCCTCCTTCTCTGTTTCTCCACGGCTTCTAGTCCCTTCATCAAAAGCCTGTCTTTCATCTACTCTCATAATAATAGTCAGTGGTCAATTGGGAAGCAACTTATTACCAATGAAAGCCCAGAGAGTAAGCAACTAAAAACATTTGCATATTATACTTGGGAAAGGGATGGTTTCTGACCTCTACTCTGCCTTGAGCAGCAAAGCAAAAGGCAAACAGGTTGTTTCTATTAAGGGCAGTTGGAATGCTGAGCCCCAGCTACTTAGCACCTAGTCTCTTACAGCCCCCATAGTGGAAGACGTCTTCCTACCTGCTTCCTCTTCCTCTTCTTCTTTTTTTCTTCCCTATTTCTCTTCTCTTTCATCTCCAACCTCTCCCACCATTCATCACATTCCTACTGGGCATCATAGCCTGTCTTTAGTGTAATATGCCCACATTTCTCTAGTGGCCATGCCAACCTACCCTTAGCAGCATCCTCTTATCTAAGTAGACAGGAGGAGTAGAATATTCATTTCCAAGATGCCTAGAAAAAGCACTGAGCACAGTGAAATACCTCCATATCCCCCGGAATGTCTGAAGTTGCTGGGGCTGACAGGTTTAAATGCTGGCAAGGGTGTGGGGCAAACAACTGTCACATGTTGCTTGCAGGAGGGCAAAGTGATATAGTCGCTTTGGAAAACTTTGGCAGTATTTACTAAAGTGACATATCTGTCTATTCTGTGACCCAGTGAGTCCATTCCTGGGAATGTATCTAGGAGAAATGAGTTCATATGTCCAGCCAAAGACACATAGACAAAGGCACATACATGGATGTTTACAACAGTTTAATTCATAGCAGTCCCAACCTAAGAGCAACTCCAGTCCCCTGACGGGAGGATGCCTAGACAAATCACAGTATATTCATACCGCGGAACACTACAGAGCAAGGACAAAGAATGAATAACTGCCACGTGAAGCAAAATGATGAGTGAAAGGAGCCACGCACTTCCATTTAGATGAAGTTCCTAACAGGCACGCCTGGTCTATGGGGCTAGAGATCAGACAGCGGTTACCTTGGGGCGTACTGAGGGGGACACAAAGGAGTGTGTTAGGGTGCAGGAAATATTGTCTACCTCAGTCTGGGTCATGGTTCATAGGTGTATACATGTGTGAAAACTCATTGAGCTATGGCCCAATGAATTTCCTTCTTTTCCACTGAAGATGTGTATATTTGATTGTATAACTTGCTATGTAAGTAACTTTGGCTTTATTTCAAGAGGAAAAAAAAGGAAAATGGAGGATCTGGATGAGGAGAGCAAGAGAACTGGGCTCACACAGCCCTGCCATTGACTCCTTGGTCATGGTCCCATCATGTCCTCTAAGGACCTCGGCCCTCCTCTGAAGAGCAGGTCCCCAATTCCACGTCTCTGGTGAGCTCTGCGGCAGCAGTGGAACTGGGGCCCCACCCCCTTGCCTCTGCTGCCACGTCTTTCTCCTGCTCTGTCATCTGGAGAGCCAGCCTCCTGGCGTCTCAAGGACCCATCCTTGGATGGGCACCTTCCACATGCTTCTCCTTAGCCCATGGAAACATGGATCTGATTTCTTTAGACTCTGAGAAAGTAGGGTCAATAAACCCGATTAGGTGATAGAGTCTCCTCTTGTCTTAATTAATTTTAATGTTCAAATTAAGATGGAAATATAAACGTGGAACAATATTCCATGTTAAAGAGTAATCAGAAAAGTAGATATGTTTTTAAATAACTTTATTATTGTTGTTATTAGTCTATGAAATGAATAAAAAGAATTCCAATATTCAGTTCTGGTAATGAAAGGTGGACTCATACATGCTGTCAGACATTGGCTCAAATATTTTAGAGAGCATTTGGTTATAGTCATCAAGGGTTATCAAGATGTTTATACTCTTTGGGTCAATAAATCCTATTCCTGGAACTCAAACTATTTCAAGTAGAGAGTAAAGATGCTCTGTTCACTGAGTGAGGGAGGGTGAGCTACCTGGGGATGCTGCTTCTCCACATCCTAAATCCCACAGCTGTTCTTGGGGCTCTCCTGGATCACTGGTTCTCCAAGTGAGGTTCCTGGGCCAGCAGATCAGCATCCCCTGGGGACTTACTAGAAATGTACATTCCCACGTGCCAGTCCAGACATACTAATTCTGAAACTCTGAGGATGGGCTCAGCACAAATCCCAGGGGATTCTGTCGCCTGCTCAAGTCTGGGAAGCACTGGTCTAACTCAGCAGGGCCTCTGGGGGCTTGACGAGAGAAGCAGAAGGCGGTGCCTTCTGGCTCTTCCGACCTGCTCCGCCTGGTCTTCTCTCTCCCAACCAACTTGCCACAAGTGCATGACCCATTAGGCACAATTCCCTTTCTTTTCTTGATTGCTTTGATTATTTTTCATAGGGTTTCCAGCTACTGCAGATCCATAGATCTACAAAGGATGCTGGAGTGGGTAAAAGGGAGAGGAGAGAAACATATTCAGTAAACTTATTTCCTTTTTGACTAGCAAGGAGAGAGTGGAAGAAAACAGGGATCATTCCTTGTCACCCTAAAAAGTGACCTAAATAAACACAATAATATTGCCACGGCTAAAGTGCCTTGAAAAGACAGTCTCATTTGCTCATCATGCTACCCTGAGGGGGAGAGGAGTTCTGCTGCAGGACCAGCCCGTCCTAGGGGGCCAGGAGGGACCTGCTCATTGGCTGGTAACAATCCGGCCTCAGCTGTGTTTTCGCCTCCTGCCAGGAGCAGGCTGCTTATGCATGGTAAATTAGATGTGGCTGTCACTCTGACATGAACAAATTGGCAATTACTGAAAAAATAATTCTACTCTGGACTTTTGTTCCTGAGCTCGGGTGTGCTAGAGATTTCATCAGTCAGGTGCTGTGGGTCTCTTCGAACTTCCCCTCCTTTCTCTCCCAGGGAGGGAGCAGTACGGGATGTTGCCAGGGCGTCTCAGTCTCACGCTTCCTCAGCTAGCTGGCTGGGCAGTCAGGCCACTGGCACGCAGGTGTATCCAGCACAGATCCCAAAACTTGGGGCAGCAGGATCTGGGGTGCACACCGCTGCGCTCAAAACTCGGGGGTTCTCTGTGCGTGCTCCTGTGGCTGAGCCGCCTGGGTTGAGGATCTGGTCACAAACTAATCCACTTAGGCATGGCTCTTTTAGCTTTGACAGTCGCCAAATAGAAATGTCAGAATGAGCGTGTGGTGTCTGTAAGTGCTGCTAACTGGGGAGTGGGCTGGATCTTCCTGCAGTCATTAGGTCTTTAAAAACCATTTCCTTTTGGTTTGCTCATGTGAACCTGGCTGTAGATGGGGGGGAGGGGTGTTACCTTTCTTTTCTGTGTCCACACCTTCAGAACTGACCTTGATGCACACAAACCAATGGAGAGGCGGCCAGCTATAGAAGTGGGCCTTTCAGCCTGGAAGACGCACACACATTACCTGGAGACTTGTTAAGAGGCAGATCTTAATTCAGTGCGGCTGGGGTGGGGCCCAGGAGTCTGCAAGTCTAACAAGGTCTCAGGTGATGCCGATGCTGCTGGTCTGTGGACCACTACTTAAGTCTGGAAATTGCTGAGTCTTGTTAATTATCTGTAGGTGGGAATCACCTGGGCAACTTAAACAATATTGACACGTGTCTGATCCCAATATATCCGCTTTACCCAACTGTGACTCAATTGAAATGGGGCGTGGCCTGGACTTTGAAACTTTAGGACTCCCAGGTAATTCTAATGTGCATACAACTTGGGATCCACTGCTGTGGAGGAACCGATAAAATAAACAGGCACCTGATAGCCTCAGCCACAGCCCAGTTAGCACAGGAGCCTGGGAGCGGGAGCATGCAGTATCCTCTGCTGGGGTAACCTGGAGAGTTGCTTGCTCGACCAAAGCTGGCTGGGCACCCAAGTCACCTTGAAGCTTGTTAAAAATTTGAAATTCATAGTATCATCCCAGATTTACTGAATTTGAATTTCTGAGGTGGAGTCCTGGAAATGTATGTTTTTAACAAGCTCCCCAGGCACTTGGGAACAGCCAGCCGTGATCATGGATGTGGACCCACCTGAGCTGAATAGTCACCCTCTCTCAGGGGCTTTCACAGAAGTCATTTCTTAGTTCCTCCAAGCCACCTGCTGCTGCATTACATTAGGTATGTATTATTTGAAATAAAGTTTTCTCTGTTTCTAGATATAAAATTCCTATGTGCTGCTGCTCTCTCCTGCTACAGCAGCTAGTGGCTGGTCACAGTGTGTAAAACTGAAATGATTTTAGAACCTGGGGACCAACCCAGCCATTGCTGGTGCACTACTGGTGCCATTTTAGCCTGGCCTTAGGGCTTTACAGAAGAGGTCACTGCAATCTTGAGAGACAAAATTGTACTTGGATCTGGGCTCTGGGCTCTACCTAGAGCTCCAGTCTCATGAACTTGGGTACCCTAGAGAGGTGCTCTTCCTCTTTTTGAGTTACCTTTCTTTTTTTTTTTTTTTGTCTTTGAGGGCTAAAACCCTAGTCATTCTGTATTTAGAGGGATATTTCTACTTCCTTTCTGTTCCTTTATTTTTGTCCATCCAGAGGCAGTCAACAATTTAGAATGAATATCCTTGAGCTATTGAATAGAATTGAGAAATGTTTGAGCTAAGAAGTCTCTGTGGCTATCACCATCTTCTCTAGGGCTTGCTTCTGAGCAAATTGAGCTCTTTAGACTTCCTGGTTACACTTTGATCCTTCCCACTTTTATGATTTTTACCCATGTTATCCTTTCCTTCCTTCAGGAATGTGCTTTTACTAATATCTTCCTATTCGAATATACCCTATCTTTTAGTATTATACCAGCTTCCTCTTTGTCTGTGAAACTAACTGATCAGAGTAAAGGGTGGGTAGGATTTGTTACTGAAATTGTAAGATGGACCACTGAACGACTAGTTAGGATGTCTGGATTTTATCCACTAAGCATGGAGCACCAATGAAATAATATCTGATCGGAATTATGCATAAGGAATATTGAGAATGAAAGCTAAGAAATGGGAACAAGTTATGAGGGTATTGCAAAATCCAAGCAAGAGATAAATTATGAGAGCCTCTCCTAAGGTACTAGAAATTTAGAAAAGGCAATAAAAATGAACATAATAAATAATACTCTGTACAAAGATAAGCAACTATTTAAATATATTTAGCGAATGACTCTCCCAACTTCCAAGGAGATAAGGCATTGAAAGTGCCTTCATAAACTGGAAAGTGCTATGTAAAAGTAAGATATTGCTATTAGTAACTCATTATGACTATGTTGCTTACAAGTTCATCCAAATCTTGGGAAAACTATTAAATTTAGGGATTATCAAAGAGGTAGATGAAAACAGAGGCCAGGGTGTTTATGACATGATGACATGATATTTCATCAAAAGTTATCCAAATATCATACCTACTTGAAAGGCAATCTGTATTTGCAGTCTGAGAATTCTTCTTTGAAATGGCACACAAATGGAAGTTTCTCAAGTGAGTCATTCAACAGGACAGGCTGTTCTTTTTGGTTGTTCTATTCAAGCTACTCTCCAATCTCAAAAGTTTAAAAATACATGTTTGTGTCTCAGTGGAGTCATCATCTATAGCTGGGTACAACATTTATGGTTTAGATCCAGGAAACAACTTGACTCACCTATTTCTCCTTTGGGTTTTTAATGAAACACTTCTCAACATAAACTTTCAAATTGATGTCCATGTGTTTTTTCCAATGCAGATGAGTACAACAGACTGCCATTAAAATCTAATGGGTTTCTCTCGCAATCTACAAATATTATAGATGTTTTAAGGGAAGGAAATCATGTCTTAATCTTCCTGGAATCCTTCAAAGACCCTCATCTTACATCTGGCTCAGAATAAACGATCAATACATATTTGTCAAGTTGGATGTAATTGCTGTGGGTTAAAAGTATTTGTCTACTCGATAATAAAGGTACAAAAATATTCTGCTTAACGATATACCTAAAATATGTATGAAATAACTATCATGGGTTTAGATCTCAGTTGTGGCATCTTATTGAAACTGACAGAAATCTAACTCAAAATGACTTAGACTTTTAAAGATTTATTGCTCTTTTATAATGAAAAGACCAGAAATAATGTTTAGAAAAAATTTTGTTTTTCATCTTTCAGGTCTGCTTGCTTCTGCGTTCGCTTTATTTTCCAGCAGGGTGTCTCCTTGTTATGCAAAGATGGCACCAGCATGTGCAGGCCTATATTCTATAAGCTTTAGTAACTTAGAAGACAAAAAATTTCTTCCAATTTTTCCAGCAACAATCTCAGGCTGACTTTCATAGGTTCTCATTGGCCATGCTTGCCTCATGGGCCCATCCTTGAACCAACCATTGTCACCAGGGGATATGAAAATCTCTCTTCCTAGACCTGAGTTATCCTTGGTTCTGAGCGATGGAGCTAACTCCACCAGATTCACTTAGACTGAGACTTGAGGGAGATGCTTTACAAATGACAATTAAGATGCTGCTACTAGAAGGTAGAATAGATTCTGGACAGGCAAAAAATAGGACATACCCATTTCAAGGGGATTGACACATATATCTGAAACAACCTCAGTGTTCAAGGAGCTTAGAGTCTCATGCTTACTTAAACTACTTACAGACTTTGCTACAAATTTAACACACTTTATATTCCTAAGTAGAATTCAGACATGGAAATCCACTTTTACAAACTGTTCAAATGCAAGGTACTTAGTACAAAACTTTGCATCAGAGACTTTTTAATGTTTGATCAAATTTAAATACAACTTCCCGAACAGTTATATACGTCTGCCCTAATCTCAACTCCATCCCATCCTCAATGAAATGATTGAACTTTGTCCTTACTTGGAAATTAGTAATGCCTTCCCGAAAACCTTATGCAAATACATACATTCCTAAGGCATATTTTCCATGGCAATCATTCCTTAGAGCAGAATCCCTGCTGGTTAGGTAATATTTGGGCTATGTGCCCCTCAACAAACAGACCGAGCCTTTGAAGTCCAGGGTTGCTCCTGTTCTTTGATGCTGAAATAACACCATGGAATGAAAATAAGAGACACACACTTCAGAAGGGAGGGGCTACTGTCATTCACATCCAGGTGTGATTTCCTGTGCTTAGACTTGCTTCTTGCTTAGTGTCTTAGGTTGGGTTTCCTAGAAGCAGAGTCAGAGACAGGATTCTTAGGTAAGTGATTTCTTGAGTGAGTGCTCAGGTACGGTCTTTAAAGGAGTGAGGAAAGCAGGAGAGGACTAGGAAAAAACTTGGGTGAGGATGTGCGTGTGTAGCCTCAGTGTGATGGCACAGGGAGCTCTAGAGTGTAAGAAGCACCCCAGCCTTATCCCAGGGGGAGGTAAGGTGGCCAACCTTTAATACCCCATATTGTTCAGTGTTTGGCTGAGGTCTTCTTCCACCTCCCCATCCCCACCCCAGGACTCTGCCTTGAGTAACCTCCAAGGCATTGCTGGGGGAAGTTGTTCCAGTTGATGAGGATCATGCTCCAGGGAAAGGTGGCAGCTGTGAATCATTGGCAGCCAACACTCCCAGCTGGAGAGTGGGAAGGGGGTGAATGCACCAGCCTATAAAGGGGAACTGGATAAGGTGCCAACAGCCTCTGCTGTCACAATGGTAAGTTATAAATATGTGGATGCTGAAGTCAGTCTGGTAGACGGTTCCCTTGGCTGCAGAGACATTGACAGTGAACAAATTTTGAACACACACAGACACACACGCACACATAAACATCTATGGCTGTACTCTCACTGTAGGAGATTGTAGGCTGCCTGCCTCGCTATGGTATGTGATTGGCAGTATTGTGTATAAATTATTATTTCAGCAGGAACAACGGAGTTGTTGCCTTAATGTAACAAAAGTGCTTTCCCCTTGGAATGCTAGGAAGACATCCCAAAGATTTTCATAATAGCTCTGTTTTTAAAGGACCATTAGGTAAGAATTGATTGTTTTTTGAGTTTTAAGGTTAATACGATTACAGGAAATAATGGAAGTTATAATCTGCCCTTAGGTTTTGCTTATAGCTTGCCATTGGCATTTCTGAGTAGACAATGCAAGAAAGAAGGGAGGTTCATAATTCCCATTAAAGACTAGGCCCGGTTCATTAACTAGAATGTATTGTTGTATAGAAGGGCAGCTCCAGAGGAGAACTGATGAAAACACATTTCATTTACAGGGAGAAATTAAACTGGGCCACGAAGGAAACATGGCCAGGAAGTAGAAATGGAACTCTCTTGACAAACAATTCTAAACTGGCCTGTGCTGAACTTAAGGGTTATGGGACCTACAGCCCTTTCTGGCCTTTTCTTACTATGGTAATGGGAACATCCAGAGACTTTCCCCAGGGAAGTTAGTAGGTCTACAAACAACATTCGGCATCAGATTATGGTGCCTGCAGTAGAGTACCAGGGGCACCAGATTAGGGAGAAACAATCTCTTTCCCTTCTTCCCCTTGCCAAATCACAGGGATCTGGGGACAGATAGGAGACACACACATATTTTGGAGATTGTAAACCATTACAGCAGTACGCCTTTATCTGAGGTTTTGCTTTTAGTAGTGATTCACTGTGGTCCAAAATATTAAATGGAAATGTCCGGAAATAACTCATAAGTTTGAAATCTCCAATCTGAATAGTGTGATGAAGTTGCCCAGAACATGAATCCTGCCTTTGGCCTCTGTGCTACCCGCCTGTGCGCCAGTAACCATCTCAGTTATCAGATCAACTGTTATCAAAGCGGATGTCTTCAAGTCACCCTTATTTTTCATAATAATGGCCCCGAAGCACAAGGGAGTGATGTTGGCCATTCCAATAAGCCAAACAGAAGCCATCAAGTGCTTCCTTTAAGTGAAAAGGCGAAAGTTCTCCCCTTAAGAAAAGAAAAAAAAATCATATGCTGAGGTTGCTAAGGTCTATGGTAAGAACAAATCTTCTATCCGTGCAACTGTGAGAAGGAAAATGAAATTTGTGTTAGTTTTACTGTTGCTCCTCAGACTGCAAAAGTTACAACGACAGTGATTGATAAGTTCTTAGTTAAGAAAGAAAGACATCAAGTGGAAGACATGGGTAGAGACGTGTTCTGATTGACAGCAATTGGGTTTGGTACTATCTGCGGTTTCAGGCATCCACTGTGGGTCTTGGAACATATTCTCCATGGATAAAGGGGGACTACTGTATTTCAATATAAGGATACTTAAGGATTTATTTCTAGAGAACCACACTGTCTCCTGATTCATGAAAAATTCTCCCTCTGCAGATTTCTCATCCCAGTAACATTCCTGTCAGTGGCTGCCTCTGAGGAGAAGGTAGAACTTATTCTTTCTGATGATTTGGTGTGAACTGTTTGAAAGTAGTCCTTGCCTGCTAAGAAAAGGTATCTGTTTTTGGAAAGCCAGGTGTTTATTTAATGATGCATCAAAGGCTCTTCTTAGAACACATGAAGCCTTTCGTATTATAAAGAGATGGAGTGAGAAACATGCTTCAGCCATCAGCTTTCAATTCTTACGCCAGTGAGTAAGACATTATAGAAAAACCTGGCAAAATTACAATGGGCCAACATTTTTCTATGGTTTTCCCTGGCAGGGATGCAAAGAAGGATTGGCATTGTTCTACCCATGTCTGATAAGAAAAAAGAGCAGCCTTCTAGGTTATAATTTCTATTTCCTTCTTGAGCTGAAAGTCAGAGACTGAAGAGCTTCAGCCTCATTAATCAATACCACTTTAGAGAATGACTGTTAGCTCTGAACACTGAATTAGGTGAAGCCAAAAGGCAGTGTGAAATAGAGGCCCAGAGGGAAGAGATGTTTCCCTTTTCTCTTTGGCTGCTAGAGAGCTCAGAACCAAATATGTGGCCCACCCATAGAATTAGCAAAAGAGTTTAACTCTAAATGGACCAAAGACTTAAATGTAAGAACCTAAAACTATAAAATGCCTCAGAAAAAAAAATAGAAAAAAAGTTCTTTGACACTAGTCTTGACAGTGATGTTTTGAATATGACAACAAAAGCACAGGCAACAAAAGCAAAAATTAACAAGTGAAACTACATCAAACTAAAAAGTTTCTGGAGCTGACCATAGTAGCTCATGCCTGTAATCCCAGCTACTCAGGAGGCTAAGGCAGGAGGACAACTTGAAGCCAGGAAATATAGCCTGAAAAATATAGCAAGACCCTGTCTCTAAAAAAAAAAAAAAAAACAAAAAAACCCCAAAAACAAACAACAAAAAAAAAAAATTAAAAAGCTTCTGCTCAGCAAAAGAAACAATAAAATTCATGAGGCAACCTATGGAATAAGAGAAAATATTTGCAAACCATGTATCCGATAGGAGGTTAATCAAAATATATAAGGAATTCACATAACTCAATAGCAAAGAGACAAATAATGCAATTGACAAAACAGGCAAAGGATCTGAATAAACATATTTCCAAAGAAGATACACAAATGGCTAACAGGTGTATAAAAAGGTGGTCAACATCACTAATCATCAGGGAAATGCAAATCAAAACCGTAATGAGGTATCACTTCACACCTGTTAGTATGGCTATTATCAAAAAGATAAGAAATAACAAGTGTTTGTAAGGGTGTGGAGAAAGGGGAACCCTTGTATACTGTTGGTGGGAATGTAAGTTGCTACAGCCATTATGGAAAACAATAGGGAGATGCCTCAAAAAATAGAACTATCTTATTATCTAACAATCCCACTTCTGAGTATATAGCCAAAGGAAATGAAATCAGTGTCTTGAAGTGGTGTCTGCACCCCCATGTTTATTGAACATTATTCAGCAACAGCCAACATATCAAAACAACCAGTGTTCATCGATGATGGATGGATAAAGAAAATGTGTATATACACAATGGATTGTCATCCAGCCATAAAGAAGGGAATCCTGCCATTTGCATGGATGTACTTGGAGCACATAAAGCTGAGTGAAATAAGCCAGATATAGAAAGACAAATAAAAACTGCATGATCTCACAATCTAAAAAACATTAGGGATTGGGGAGTGGGGGAAATGGGGAGAATGCTGGTCAAAAGGTAAACTTTCAGTTATAAGATGAATAAGTTCTGGGAATCTAATGCAGCATAGTGATGATAGTCAATAATACTGTATTGTTTACTTGAAACTTGTGAAGAGAAGAATTTAAGTGTCTTCAACACACACACACACAGTAAATATGGATGGTGATGTGTTAATTAATTTGACTGTGGTAATCAGTCCATAGTATATAGATATATCAGATCATCACATTGTACACCTTGAATGCACACAATTTTTATTTGTTAATTAAATGTTTTAAAATAAAAGAATTGACAAAGAGGAGTTACATTGTTTCTTGGGGTAATTTCAGGTTCCATTTATGTGGCACCTTTGCTTTCTCTATCTTCTAATTTATTCTATCTTATGTTTTTTAAAAGTATCCTGCTAAGTTGCCATAAATCCTCTTTGGAACAATGTGGGGTATAGATTATAACAACTTTGAGTGAGGGCTGGTCATTCTTCCTTCCCAAGGCTGATTAGAACTCTAATCTCTTCCTGCCCTAAAGTGCAATGAGCCAATGAGTTTCTGATCAAATTGGGACGATGATACTAACACAGTGGACAGTGTTAGAATACTACTCTCAAGGGCTGAAGAGCATGAGGTGGGTCAAAGGCAGAAGAGAAAGGCTAATGTGGGGACAAGACTCAGAGAACATTAGTGCTGGGATGGCATCTGGTGATCTGAGAGTCTTAGCCATTATTTTATAGATAAGGAAACTGAGTCCCAGGGACAGATGTGTTGCCTGAAGGCATGTGACTGGTGGTGGCAGTACCAGACCCTAATCCAGGTTCACATGTATGGCAGGGCAAGGCACTCCCTTAACCTTCCCGTCTTCAGCCAAGGTGGGCAAGGGGTCTTTTACCATACAGTCCATCACAGTTATACCACGAGAGATGACACGTTAACGACAGAAAGATTTTTTTCTATATACATACTACTCTAATGGATGTGAACACCCCAAACCAGATGGCATTTGCCAGGGAACATTCTTGGGGTGTTGGTGGGATACAAGATCTGCCACATGTTGATTAGGGGTCAAGAAGCAACTGCATGAAAGGAGGGAGAGATGAGACTTTGACACAGGGGCAAACTCAAATGACCCTGGGAGGAGAGTAGCAGGGAAAAGAAGTTGAAGGAAAAAAGCAGAAAGATCTTCAGAACACTCACGTGAGCAAGACTCCCCAGTCCTAACCAGAAGGATAATGGAAAGGAGTACGAAAGGAATGTTTGGTTCACTCTCTGTGCTCTGACTTTGTTCTTTGTTGGTTCTGAGTAAGACTGGAACTTTCTGGAGATGAACTGAGCCGGTAAGCCTTCTTGACCATTGCGGGGCATAGTGGCTGAGATACATCAGGTTTGTTCCCTCTTCTTTGGTAATCTGCTGCGTGTGTGCTCCTCCATGCACTGGCCGTGCTTCTGACAGCCAATCCAATCTGTCACTGCCACTTTGAATCTGTCATAGTGTAGTAAACCCCATAAGCTTGGGGTTGCCTGAACATTTAATGAGTATACTTTGTATTATATCTGATGAAAGCAAAACCCATTATCAGAGAAGACTTTATAGAGAAGATGAGACTTCTGGAGACCTGAGTGGAATTGGCATAACTGACGGAGAGAAAACATTATTTTTAGTATTAACGATTACCACCAACCACCATCCAAAAGTATCTTCCTGTAATTAATACATTTGGAGACAGATTCCTTGGCTCCAGTGACTTTTCAGTAGAAATGTCAACTTTGTCATTTTCCTCCTGATGAGTAGCATGTCTAATTACTAAGTATTTGGGGGCTGAAAATTACAGATGCTCTATTGGAAATAGAACTTTAAAGATGATTTGGATGATATGCCAGAGTTGCTTGCCCTACGTGACTGGCTTTTCTTGTACAAACTTGAGCAAGTCTGCAAGGTGGAGTGGAGACAGAAGACAGGAAGTCATACAGCTGTGCTAACCCAAGATCTTCAGCAAGCAGCAGGAGAATTTGGTGTTGCTGGTGCTACATTGGTCTAGAGAGGTGGTTCCTGGAGAATTTAAGACAATGTTTACAAATGGTCTTTTTTATTCATGT
Source organism: Lepilemur ruficaudatus (assembly GCA_963574885.1). NCBI lineage: Eukaryota > Metazoa > Chordata > Mammalia > Primates > Lepilemuridae > Lepilemur > Lepilemur ruficaudatus. The sequence goes on along the minus strand of CAUYRT010062745.1, from coordinate 61,389 downwards.
TTTTCATATTTTAAAAGCATGAGAGAGCTACTTTTTGGTATAGTGGTCAAAGATGTAACTGACTAGTACTAAAATAGACTGATGGGCTCCGAATGCTGCCAGCTAGCTCACTTGGAACCTACAGAATGAATAAACTAATAGAAAAACATCACACAGAAGGGAGAATTTACCTAATTTCCTATTTTTAATTATGTGGGAAATTTCATATTTTATTTCTCAATAGGAGGACATTATCAGCTTAAATGGTATGACCTATTGATAGATTGTCTTGGAAATAAATCCCCAGTGGTGAGCTGCCTCCAGTACAAGCAGAGGTCTCATCCACTGGTCACTGACTACTGCCCTGTGCAGCAAGCAGGTGACTTCAGGGGATGACATGCCCAAGAAGAGGTCCATGGAGCTGCTGTAGAAGTGTGGGGTGAATCAGGCTGATGTCCGTGCTTTGGCACAGCCTGGACAGGTATGCTTAGAAAACACATGGAAGATGCCAACTCCTTAGGGTTACTTTTAATCCTGCCTGAACTGCAGAGAAGATTAATGCCATTGGAAATGGAAATAGTTTCATTTGATGCATTTCTGAAGCTTTGCCTTGTTAGCATTCTGGGTGAACCTTTTAGATAAAAAGCTCTTAGTGGGAAAACAGAAAAGCTGTTATTATGCTACCTTTAAACCTTTCTTCCTTTCTGTTTCAATTTAGAAATTTAAAATGCCCTCTTATTTCCATCCCTTGGCTTGTTTCACTTTTATTCTTGCTAAAAGGAATAGCTATTTAGAAGGTAAGAAATAAATCAATAGGTGATTTCTTTTCTTAAGCATCTGACAGTTTCCTTAATGTAGATAAGAAACAGATTTTAAAAAAATTCTTGAGTGTGATTTTGCTTTGGGGTTTAGCTAAAAGTATAGGGTAGCTCTGACTTTGATAATGGAATTTTTAAAAAATTTTAGATCCAGAGAAGGTCTTAAAATTATTTGATCAAACTATCATCTTTATAGATGAGCAAAGTGAGACTCAGAGGCAAAGTGTCTTTTCCGAAGTCACACAGTTAGATGGTCATGGTGCTGAGTCCACTTCTGACCAACCCAGGGACCCATTAACTCGTGAACACTAGTCGTAGATATTCATGTTCATTTGTGAACATTCCCCCTTCTGCCCTCCTTGCCTTTCCTACAACCTTCTTTACCTGTTCCTGACCTTCTCACTCTGTTCTATCTCAGGCTGGTTCTCTGATTTCTCCACTCTGATCCCACTCTGTCTTTTGACATTTGGGGCAGCCTCTCTGGTCTTGGAAACATGACACTTGCCTTGCCCTCTGAGATTCTCAGTGCCTGTGGTACCTCCCATAGGGTCCCCTGCTCCAGTTCTGGCCCTGCAGAACCTAACACTAATCCAGAGCACCAGCTTCCATCCTGGCCATACTGTCCAACTCCAGTCCTGCGTTCCTCCCATTTCCCCATTTGCTTTTGTTGGGGTGCATTTAATTGGTAGCTGTGAGACTTTTCAGCATACAAAAGACATCTCTCTCTTCTCTCCCTCCCATGTTCTGGCATCCTTCATGACTTGTCAATTTCTTCTTTGGAAATTTGATGAGAAAGGGCTGTGAGCAAGGCTTTCCTGAGAGAACATCACGTTAAGAACTGCTAATGTGTTCATATGTTAAAATCCTCCCTGCAAATGTGCCATTTTAAAAGCCTTCTGAAAATTCCTTTTACCCCAAAGAGTGATGTTGGTGCTAAAAAATTTTCAGGCAGTGTGGAAAGTTAGTGAAGTAAATGTGTCCGTTTGGTTGAAGCCACCTGAGGCCCCCTCAAGTCATAACATTTAACACAACTCCTCCCTAGTCTGAGGTGCAGTGCTTGGTCAAAGAGCTCTGAACTGGCAGGACCTGTATTTGAGTCCTGCCTTTGTTCCCTACTCCCTGTGTAGCCTGGCCAAGGTCTCCAAGCCCCTCTGAATGTTCACCTTCACTCCGTGGGATGGAGGCAGGCCAAAGGGTTTGCCTCCCTGAAGACAAAATAGATCTAATCCCTTCAGCACTTGACTCCTGGTGAGATCTTGCTTCTCCTTTCCTGAACACTCTTTCTCATCCCTCCTCATACTTCTCTTTTCTAACTACTTCTTACATTAATATCACCCAAAAACCAATATTCAACGATCCTCCCTCACTGCCTTTGAGAAATTATCTTTAGCTGGTGGCTGTCTGCTCACAGTTCCAGCCCTAACATCTCTCCTAAGCCCCATATCTCTACCTGTGCACTTGGGCATAATATGGGCAGATCAAATACAATGTGCCCACAGCTGCACTTACTGTCTCTTCCACCACCACCTGCTCGCGCTCTTACACATTCTAAGCTGGTCAAATGAATCGCCATTTAGCAAGTCACCCAAGCCAAGTTCATTTAATTGATACTTATTAAGCACCTACTATGTATGCAATCAGCATCCATCATCTTAATCTCTTGCTGTGCAATCAATGGGTTCTTCCATTTCCTTTGTGCTTTCCAGATGGCCTCTTCTCTCCACTCTCCCCAATGTCTCTGCCTTTATTTATTCTTGTCTGGATTTCTGGCTTCTAACTGGACTCTTTGTATGCAGTTTTCAACTCCCCCTCCAAGGCACTCTCAACATTGCCATCCAATTAATCTTCCTAAAACACAGATCTCATTATCATTCTTTTGCCCCAAATATTTTTTGAGTTTCCTCTCCTTTACATGATCAGGTCCAAACTTTAGAATTACCAAATTCTAAACAACCCAATTCTAAATAACCCAATTACCTTCATAGGGCTGGGTATAACTACTTTCCCAGCTTGTTCTACCCTCAGATTTCCCCCTGGATATCTGAAATTCTATCCACATGTAGCCTTGACACCTGTGGCTCTGATCAGGCAACCCTTTGCTGTTTATTCATTCAGAAAAATATTTACTGAGAATCTACTATCTGCTAGGTACTGTTTTAGGTTCTGGAGGTACGGCAGTGAGCCAGCTACTCAAGGTCCTTGGTTCCTAGAACTTATAATGTAGAAGACAAGTTAAAAAATATATATGTACATATGAATCAGTGTTAGAAAAATGCTAGGAGATGAAGATGGGAGGCTACTTTTGAATGAGTGGTCAGGGAAGCTGTTTCTAAGGAGGTGACATTGGACAGGAGGCCTGAGCCAGCCACATGAAGATCTGGGGCAGTGGTGTGTTCCAGGAAGAGGGAAGAGCAAACATTGAGGCTGTAAGGTAGGAAATAGCTTGGTGTGTCTGAAGAACACATGTCTTACACTATTGGGTGTCTGCCTGTCTTGGAGATTGGGTGTTCTGACTCTTTCTTCCTCTAAATTTTCAATTCCTTGAGAACAATGACTTTTCTCTTCATTCGTGTTTCCAGAGCCTGACACATAGTAGGGCTCAGGAAATATTTCCTGGCTGATGAGATAATGCACCTCTGGTACTTTATAAACCAGAAAGTCTATACTCCAGAGAGAAATAAAAAAAGAAATTCAGAAATGTTTCATAAATGTAATCAAGAGGGATATCCTTTATTATTCCTGTGAAGACAAAAATCAAGAATACAAGTGAGGCCATTTTTCAATCAGCAAACATTTATTGAGCACCTGCTATGTGTCAGGCTCTCTCTTCCTAGCAATACAAGGATGAATGAATAATGTATCCTCAATTTATTACCCACTGAACCCTAGGAACTCAGGCAGTTGAAAGAGCCACATTTTAGAGTTGTAAATGAAGTTTAAGCAAAATATAATGAGATGTACAAAAATCCAAGTTTCTTAAGATGTGTTTTTCCCCCCTTTTAAATAATCTGGGGACAGGACCAAAAAATATATAATACAAAAGTGATGGGTTCATGTGCATTATAGTGACATACTGATAAAGTTTTGGAATGATGAGTAGGAAGGAGATACTTACGTATTTATTGTCAAAATGGTGCATGTAGATTCTTTGCAGTATCCAGACACAGTTTCTTTACGTTCGTGCCTGAGGCCATTTCTTCATATTCTTTCCCGTGCAGTGAACCATTCCTGACTAATTTCACAGCTCTCACTGAGAGAAAAAGGCAGCAACGCTGTTATTACTCACCGTGCTGTGGTTCTTCAGAAGCTATTTGTATTGAATCAGTGTGGACCTTCTGGCCTTTGCCATTCTCAGCGCAGCTTGTTTCCTCCTGGCTGTCCCATTACTCATGACACTGCATCATGCATCTTGCTGCCCGTTGGATACTGGCTTATATCTTGCTATGGCTTGAAGGTGGTCCCCAAAGTTCATGTGTTAGAAACTTAATTCCCAATGCAACTGTGTTGGGTGTTTGGGCCTAATGGGAGGTGATTAGGTCATTAATCCATGAATGGGTTAGTTATTTTGAGAGTGGGCTTATTATCACAGCAAATTTGACCCCCTCTGCTCTCACTCTCTCTTGTCTTTCTGACATACGATGACGTGGCAGATGCTGGCACCTTCATATTGGACTTTCCAACCTCCAGAACTATGAGAAATAAATCTCTTTTCTTTATAAATTACCCAGTCGGTGGCATTCTGTTATAGCAACACAAAACAGACTAAGAAAGATTGTTATTGTGCTTTCTAAATGATGCCCACAAATGCAAGTCTTACCTGGAGTGTACAAGAAAATATGAATGATACTTCATATTCTAATTAAGGTCAATTCATCATTCAGAATTTTATAGTGTAAACATAGAACATCTATGTTTAGATGTTCTATAGGTAGGGGGCCCACTGGGACACTGAAAGGAGTGGCCGCATTCATGCAAGGAATGTCTACTCCTTGCCTGGCATGAACTCTTACTGCCCCAGGAGAGTATGACATTTTTCCTTCAATGAGGGGACATCAGTTGGAGAGACCCATAGACTTCGTGGAACAACAGTCTCTAAAGCCCTCAGAAGGGATGGGTGCAGCCACCTCCTCTAGACTGCCTGGCACATGGCATGAAGCCTTTGGAAGAAGTAAGGTGCCAGCAGTAGGGGGTGCTCAGGATGTAGGATGCCTGCCACTATCCACTCTCAGACACTGTGGACCCAAGGTGGCAACTTGGAGTCAGGATAGGCAACAGACACCAGGCCGACCAATCTCGAGCCCAAGAGTTGGCAGTGGACCACTGGGTAGCCCGGAGTCCTGAACTCATTCTTTGTTTCATGTGAATGTGATACTCAAAATCAGCATGTCAACACCATTCCAGTGGCCCAATCTTACGCCATCCTTTGAAAGAAATATTGTGTCAAGCCCTGGGAGTGATCAGCTTGCCATTCCTCCCTCCTAGAATGGGGTCCCAGCCCTTAGACCCTGGGATGACCCAATAGGTGTGATGTATACAGTTCCTTAGGGCATCTGGTCAGCCTCCTATGAGGGTAGAAAATCCTAGAGGGGTTATTGGGGTCCACATAGATCCTGGTTTGGGCTTGGATCTCCCTGCCTAAGCTGGCATTGCTGGTCTGCACCAATTCCAGGCATCTGAATGGAGCTCAGAAATTTCTGAGTCTCCAAAGTGTGTACCCCGGGGTATGGGCATGGCTTGCTGGCAAGGGCAGCACTTGCTGGGACAGCTCTCCATGACTTTACTTTACATGTAGATTTGTGTTTCTCAGCCCTGACTTCACCTTGTGATCACCTGCTAAGCCTGTTCAAAATAGCCCGAGAACCACTCCTAGAGATTCGGATTTCGGTGCTCCTAGATTGAGACTTGGCATAAGAATATTTTAAAAAGCTTTCCGGGTCATTCTAACGTGCTGCCAGGTTTGAAAATTAATAATATAGACATTGAATCTTTGAAGGAAAGTGCCTCTTGGGGACAGGACTGCCTTGAAGGGATGTGGGGAACTCTGCCTTCTGGGGCAGAAGAACTGCCCCGTGCTCAAGTGAGTGCCTTGTAAACACTGGCTGGGGAAAAGGACACTGGAATATTTGCCCAGCCCAGTTATTTTCACTGTGTAATCACTGAAACTTTTCTAGAGAGCATTTTTGTCAGCTGTTGAAAATGCAAGGATGACAAAGATAGGCTCCCTTGCTCTAGTAGTTAATACAGTTAATATTCTCACAGAGGAAGTAGACACACACACAGGCTGTTTCAATGTGGTATAGTGGGTACTGTAACTAAGGTAAGGGCAGGGGTGATAGGAGGACTTAGCTAAGGTTTGGAGGCTCAGGGGATCTTGAAGGACGAATAGGATGTGGCCAGATGAAGTGCTAAGCTCTAGGCACAGATTGACTTCTCTACTATCAACGGTGGATGCCTAGAAAAACGTGATGTGCCTAGTACCTCGCACTGGGTGGAGTCTGGAGCATCTCTTGTGAGGAAGCAGTGGAGAGAGGTGTGGCTGGAGAGGTGTGTGGGGTGCCGGTGGGTGGTAGGGGGCAGTGATGGCCGCGCCGAAGCTTGGATGGAGCCTTAGCCAGTAGGGTCCTCTGCTGACAGGAGGTTATTGAGCAGTTTATTGACTAGAGTGTCTTGGCTGCATTTTGAGCTGGGGAGGGTATGGGATGGGATGGGGCGCTAAGTAAGAAGGGATTTAGTGGGGACAGCCTGGAAGCAAAGAGAGCCGCTAGAAGACGCTCGCAGAAGTCCAGGTGATGAGTGGCGAGGACTTGAACCAGAGCTGTGTTAGTGAGAATAGTGACAGTGGGCAGGGTTTGGGACATTTCTCGGAGGCGAACTCTGCAGGGCTCAGTGCAATGACTGGTTTGGGGTGAGGAAGAAGAGGGGAAGGAATCCGGGAGAGCAGCGTTTTAGTCTAAGTGACAGTGTTTATAGTGCTACGAGGACACAGAACCGCTTCCAGAGGCGCCTTTGCCCTGTGGTGTCTGAGGTGCCTGCAGGACTTTCAGTTGGGTTCTAAACAGACCTTCGAATATGGGCTGGGGGGTGGGGAGGGGTGGCGACTGGAGATTCAGTCCTTTGACATCAGTGGCTCTCTCAAACTCAGTAGCTGGTGAAGAAATTAAGGGTGAGAAATCCATTTTCTGAGAGGATTTTTTTCCATTAAATTCCTTAGCACAAGAGAAAAAAATGTTTCACCTCACGGTTCTTTGTAAGCCCCCATCATGCAAGACTAAGATTTTTCTTTTACTTCTATCTACCTGTGCATTTTTTTCCCCAAATGCTATTTAAGAAGGAAATGCGGTACTGAGGCCAAGGTAGCAGGACCGTAGAACTCTTTAGTATTTTCATTACTAGATGGGAAATTCTGCTTTTCGCCTGAGGTAATTACTTTAAGTTCCTGAAAGCATAGTCATTTTGCATGTCACTCCGAGGACAGAATTCCTGACGGAGATGCTAAATACCCGTATTTCCCACTTCCCACAGACCGGAAAGTGACCCGCTTGTTCTCGGCAGATCACGCGTAATTTGCAGTGTGGGAGGGAATTGAATTAGTGTGGACAGCAGCTATATATCCATAGAAAAATCATCTTTAATTAAAAAAGATAAATGTGAAGTAGAAGCATTTACGTAAAACACATACACACGAAGTATGTTGAATAAAACTCCAAAAGGAATATTTTCTGTTGTAGAAGAAGAGAGGGAGAATGTGAGATCTGTTTGAGTGAAAAAGTCGCAGAGCAAATGAAAAGCTGAGGAAGACAGAATAAGAGTGTTGCCTCCACAAACATGTAGTAACCATGCTGTGTATATCAGGCACCGTATTAGGCACTGAACTGGGGACACATGTGGCAGGGGCCCTTCCCGTCACTTGCAAGTCAGGTACTTTTTTCTTGGTTGATGCCATTTGAATCTGTCATTCATATCTTTGCCGATTTTATTTTACACTCGATTGTTTATCCTTTTAATTGATTTATGAGAGCTCTTTTTATATTAGGAATAATAAATCCTTAATAGTTATACATTATGTATATATAGGTTCATATATGTGTAGTAACTATTCTGGTCTTTTAAGTTTTTATGATGTCATTTTCGGGCAGGAAATTTAACGTTGTGTATGGGTAGTACAATGCAGCATGTCGGTTTTTTTCTTTTATGGCTTGTAGGTACTTTGCCACACTGCAGAAGGCCCTCCCTATCCAAGTATTATAAAACATATTTCCTGTAATGTGTCCTGGGACTTTTATAAATCTCCTTTCATCCAGTTATATTCTTAAAAATAAACTTTTTATTGATCAATAACCCACACAGAAAAGTGCACAAATCCTAAGTGTAAGCTCTACGGACTGTTTCCAGCTCGCTTTTTTCAGAAGTTTTAAAAAATACCTTTTTAAATATTTAACAAAGGCATAAATACACATACCGTACAATCTACCCATTGAAGTGTACCATTCGATGGTTTTAATATACGTACAGGGTTGTGCAACCCTCACCACCATCGGTTTTAGAATATTTTCATCATCCCAAAGAGAAACCCCTTACCCATTAGCAGTCACTTCCCATTTCCTACAACTGCCTTACCCCTGGCAACCGCTGATCTATTTTCTGCCTCTAAAGAATCGCCTATTCACTCCAGTTAGCTTTTTAATCCATCTGGAATTTATTTTTGTGTGTAGAGTAGAATTCTAACTTTTTTTTTTTATCAGATAGGGAAAAAAAATTATCAGTTGCCAATAATAGTTGAACCGAGCGAACAGACGAATTACTAAGTAGGGCAGAGAGTTACCAGAATTCATAAGCAGGAGCAACCACTTACGAGTGCATAGTCAGCAAAGGCTTCAAGGAGCAGGTGGAGTTTAAGGTGGGCCTTGAAACGCGAGCAAGTTCGGAAAGATTGAAGAGGGAAGGAGGGAAGAGGAGAGGCCCGGGAGATGGGGAACCCAACCTTGAGCAGAGGGAAGGTCAAGGAGACCAGTGTCTCTGAAGAAGCAGTTAATGCATGTAAGAAATAATTACCTGCAAGGCTGGAGTAGGCAGTCTGGCCCCAGGCCGTGCACATTCTTAAACTCTAGGCTGAGAATTTCGTGTCTATTAATTAATCCTGTTAGCATTAAAGAACAATGTGGAAGTTTTTACAATGGAAGTGAAATAGGGAAAGTACTAGAGAGTATGAGAAAGACTGGGACTTTCTCTGTACAAATGAAGACTCGATGGCAGTCTGTCCTGGCACCCTTGCATCTCCTTGTACGGTTCTCACCGGCTGAGAAACCTTCTTTACTATACATTTATCCTTTTGTTCCTCATTTGTATTTTGGGGAAGGGATCATCCTACCTCTGGGATGGGAGGTAAGTTGCATGTTGAATGGCAGACTCGGGAAGCAATGGCCACAGCTAACGTTTGGCAAGCACTGGTTCTGTTAAAGCCCCTGCTCTGAGCACTTCACGTGGCTTCATTAAGTCACATCCTCTCATCAATTCTAAGAGGTGGTTGCGATTGCTGTCAGTCCCTTCTACTAATTGGAGAACCAAGATCCAGCAGTTAAGTGACTTGCTCACAGCCACACAGCTGGTAAAGTGGGAGCCAGGAGAGGATTTGGTCTGGCCCTAGGGCTCATTCCTCACCACTGTGCTGGACTGCCCCTTGCACCCTCTGGATGTAATACTCCACATCCCTAGGAAGAATCTGGTTTCTTAAGTAGCTTTGCAACCTCATGCTGTGTTCCTGGTATAAATGGCATCACATATAGGTGTGACCAAAAACTTATGACTCTAATCAGTCTTGGTTTTATTAATCATATCCACTCTCTTAAAAAATGTGCACATCTCAGTGATACAAGTCTCTGCCGTGTCCTTTTCCCTCTTCCTCACAGCAGCTGGGAATATTCCAGGCCAAGGTTGCTCCTTTAGCCCTGGTCCTGGAACAAGAATGACAACCACAATGAGCAAAATGTGGTTAGTGCACAACGGACATGCAATGAAAATTGTTTTAAACCACTAATTTTTTTGTTTGTTTCTTTGTTATTCTAATGTAACTTTGAATTCTATGACCGATACACTTTCTGAGCCTTTTGTTTCAACACTAAATTGACCCAAACAACTCTGATTGATTATTTTTCTGTATCCTTTTAATGTAAGTCATTCAATGAGTACCTTCTTTTATTGCCTTTAATCTATTTGCTTTTTAACAACAAATTGATGGAGGTCCAAGAATGGATCCTGACTATCCATGTAAGTCAACTGCGAAGGCTTTATTGAGATTCTGTAGTGCTTAGGGGCCTCTTTCAACTTACATTTGGATTTCTAACTGGATATTGGATGGCTCATGTTGCTGGAAGTCTAGCTCCATCTATGTGTGCCTGATGTCTTAGTTGAGATTCTTTGATTGCTTGAAACAGAGACCCCCTTGCAGTAGGCATCCACTAAGAGGGTCCCTGCTGATGTCTGCCTCCTGTTATACACTCTCTTATGTAGACCCTTTCTGTAGTGCACCAGGGCTGGTTTGTGGGACCAATAGCACACGGCAGGAATGATAGTTTGTCATTTCTGGGCTTAAGTTATTAATGACTGTGGCTTTCATCTTGGATTCTCATTCATTCTCATTCTCTCTGTCTGTCTGTCTGTCTCTGTCTCTCTCTCTTTTTCTCGAAAGCAACCGGCAAGGACCTGAGGCCTGCCAAAACTGTGTGAGTGAGCCTAGAAGTAGGTTCTCCAGCTCTAGTCAAGCCTTGAAATGACTGGAGACCCAGCCAACAGCACGGCTTGACCTTAACCTTGTGAGAGACCTTGAGTCAGAACCACTCAGCTAAACCACTCTGCCTTCCTGATCCTAAGAAACTGTGTGAGATGATAAGTATTTTTGTTTTAATCTGCTATATTTTGGGATAATTTATTACAGAGCAATAGATAACTAACACACTCCCTGAAAACTGCTTAAGTAAAGGGAAATTTACTATAAGAAATCAGGGAAATCTCCCAGAACCTAATTTCAGGAAATACAATTAGGCTTTCCCAGAGGTGGAAAGTTACCATTCAGTAGAGGTCAGTTAGCAACTCTTTCTGACTCTGGCTCCTTGGTATGGCATGTCTCCTTGTGTCTGCTGTGCACTGTTTCCCGCCTCTCATTCTCTGTATGTTAAGTTCTCTTTGTTCTTGCTTTCCAAGAAAATTGGTTTGTGCATGGTATGGGGATGCCATGAGCTAGTACTGCCCCAACTGCAGTGTTCTTACTTCGAAGCCCAACAAAGGCTACCTAAATCCCTGGGCTCTGCTGTGCATTCTCCGGAGAGAATCTAATCAACCCAGCGGGGCTCAGACCGTCCATCATGATAACCAGCTGTGATAAGGGAAGGTGGTCAGGTCAGTAGGCACCGAGGGTTTCCTTTGCACAGGCTGAGAAATGGACAGATTGTACTAGAACAGGAAACTGCCTTGGCAGGCAAATTGATTACCATTTTCCCAAGACATAAAGTCTTTATTAGCAAAAATGAAATACATTGGAACTTGAATTCAACCTTTTATAAAAAGCAGACTCCTTTTGAGAAGTTAATAGTGCCCTTAATTTGTCTGATTGCTGTTTGTTTTTCCACTTTCAATATTCATGAAATAGGGACACACCTGCAATTTTATGCACCAATTATTGTGTTGAATAATGCACCACAGAAGGACCTGATTTCCTGGGAGAACCCCATTTCTGTGTGGGCACCTAGCTTCGTAAAACATGAAGAAGTTGGTTAGTAAAAATTTCATGCCTCGAAATGCAAAATAACGCAGTCAACAGAGTAAGGGCATTAGAATCAGATGGACCTGAATTTTCACCCTGATTTTATAACTGAATGACTTGGACCTCTCTGAACCTCAGTCTCTTCTTGGTAAAATGGACATAATCTCTATCTCATAAGGTTAGAATTAGATGCACTGACATATATAACATGCCTAAAACAGTACCTGGCACACATTAACTCAATAAAAACTGGGTCATTATTATGTTTGACAAATATTTTTCAGCCCAAAAAATGTATAGATGGATTTAACAATTCATTGCATACATAATGAGGAAATGGTAACAGGATTCAGTGCCTGCTATTTTTGCCTTGAATATTTAGGGCTGGTCTTGAGAAAAATAAGTCATATTCTGTTTCTAGTTCGATAATTTCTGGATCTCTATGAAATAGCAGGTCAGGTTGGAACACCTCCTGGAGGTAGGTTGTACAGTGGATCAGAAACAATGAAACACAGCGGGCAAGGAGCTTCAGGCTGTGTGAGTCCCACACAGGACTTGAGGGCCTTTCTTCCTCCTGTTTGTCTAAATGCATCATCTTTCTAGGGGACTTTCAAATGCCATCTCTAGCACAATTCCTCTCAAATTCTTCCCAGTTTTAAGTGTGCCAAAGGGAAGTGGTGCTTTGGGACTCCTCTCTGCTTTTCTTTGCAGGCAATTTCATTGTAGCAATGACCGTGTAAAAGATTAGGAGGCGGCCTGCTATGTTACGGTAAAAAGACAAAGGATTTGAAGTCAATTTGAGTCCTAGCCTGAACACACCTGTTAAAATGTGGCCATTTTAGTGAATCTTTACAATTAAGTGTCCTCATCTGTACAGGGAGGTGATGATCCCTACCTTGACAGATAATTGTGATGATTGGGAATCATAGCACGGTGCTGACACCTAGTAAATATTCAATAAATATAATTAGTAGTTTGCATTTTATTTTATTTAGTCATATCATTTTATTAGTTGAATACTTATTGAAAACTGACCTCGTTCCATCTCAGGCAAGGTTCTAGGCACTAAAGACACAGACATCAGGGTACAAAAAAGTTAAAGTCCTTGGTGATATGGAGTTTACATATTAGGTAGAGAGAGAGCGAGAGAGAGAGAGAGAGAGAGATCTTATAGGGCTGGTCAAATGAACAAATCCAGGCTTGGCAAGGAGAGATCTATTCAAGAGGACTATTGCAAGGGCAAAAGGGACACTTGCCATGGGAGGATGCTCTGACCGTAGGATCTGCAGGTGTCTCAAGGGTTGGCTTATTGTACAATTGCCTGTTTGCATTGTACAATAGTAGGGAGAACTTTATTGCATAAATGTCAAGGAACTATTGCTTATTTTGATTAAGATCACTGCAGATTGCCGTAACCTGGTCCTTCCAAGGGGAGGATGACTTTTCTTCTGTTTTAATAATTTTTTTTTAAACTCTCCAATATTAGCCTGGCTTCTGCTTTTGTTAACTCCTATCTCATTTCACTCTTATTGGTGAGCTTTGCTCTTTTCTCAGAACTTTGCATGCCTGTCGGTCTGTCCTGAGCTCTCAGTGGAAGCACTGTGAGCCTTTGTGCAAGCCTGGTGTACCCCACACGTGGTGCTGGTTTTGGAGGGTCATTCTCATGGCATCATTTTGCAAAATAAAACACTCCTTTGTTGAAGGCCTTCCTTTCTTGTCTGCTTTGCTGTCACCCAACCCAATCATCTTTTATAAAATTCCTTTTGCAGCAGCATCTGGGTTTTTCATTTTGTTTATGACTGTAGATGCAAGGTATAGATTTTGTAAAAAATTTGAAAAATACAGAAAGATATTTAAAAGAAATAATGCCATGCTAATATATCGGCATATCTCATTTCTACATTTTTCTTACAAAGTTGGTATCATTGTGAGGATACCATTGCACAGACTCTTCTATTTTGATATTTCAAGCATATTCCCCATATTATTAAATATTTAGTAAAATAATTTTTAGTGATTACATAAAATTCCATTTTATGCCTATGCCAAACATTTGTTAATTTCCTTAATAATGCTAACGGGCAGCTTCTTTTTATTGTTTGCTATAATAAATAATCCCATAATAAACATTTATGCATAAATTTCTGCCCTCATTTGTGTTATTTCTTTATAATAGGTTCATAGAAATCGAATTACTTGATTAAATGGTAGGAATATTACTAACACTCTTTATATTTGTTGCTAAATAGCTTTCCTGAAAGTCTGATTCAATTTATACTCCCTTAATCCTTACTTTTCTTTACCTCCAGGGATAGATTTTTAAAAAGTTATCTTGTTTTGATTCCCATTTATTTGAACTAATAATATTGAACATATGTTTATGTGCTTGTCCATTTCTACTCTGTTCTCTGTAGTATTTCCACCGTAACTCTTTCCTCGACACAAAGTCAGGGACGCAGGGTTTTAGGCCATGTTTAAACATTTTTTTGAACAGAATCTCACTCTATTGCCCTGAGTAGAGTGCCGTGGCATCAGCCTAGCTCACTGCAACCTCAAACTCCTGGGCTCAAGCGATCCTCCTGCCTCAGCCTCTCTAGTAGCTGAGACTACAGGCGCTCACCACCACACCCAGCTAATTTTTTCTATTTTTAGTAGAGATGGGGTCTTGCTCTTGCTCAGGCTGGTCTCAAACTCCTGACCTTGAGCGATCCTCCCGCCTCGACCTCCCAAAGTGCTAGGATTACAGGCATGAGCCACCGTACCCAGCCAAACATTTTCAATTTGTCTTAGGAAATCCCTTTGTCTTTCCAAGCCTCAGCTTTCTCATCAGTAAAATGGGAATAGTTACATATGTGTCACAGTCTTGTTGTGATGATCAAAATTGCCACGCACCACGTCTGCCATACGTGGATCCTTGACAACTTTGGCATGGGAATAGGGAGGGTTGAGAAAAGAGCTATCTGGTCCTCTAACTAGGATTTCTCATGTCTTCAGTTGATTTTAAGGGTGGAATTTTGTTTTTACTAACAAAAGAAGACAAATAACAACAACTGAAGTAAACAAACTGCCATAACTGCATGTCATAGTGAACAATCCAGCCTACAGATGTGAAGGTGCGTTACCTGCAAAAACATTCTAGGTTCTAGAATGCAGAGATGAAGGGAGGATACAGCACACATGAGAACTATGGCCTGGGCTCTGGTCAACCTTAGAATAGATGCAATTTGACCTATCCTTTAATCTCCAGGAAGCAAATGAGTTTATTGCTCCGAGCATCCTGGTGTGCACACTTGCTCTCCAAGCCTCCTGCCACATCCTGGGAGAGCTTCTGCGGTGAGAAGAGGCCAGGCTGCCCCGCTGCTGTCCTCTCTGCTCTTGTTTGAACATCAGTGTTGGTCTCTGCCATTGCATCCTGTTGTCCTCTCTCTCTGTCCACACCTAGTGGAAGCAGCTCCTCTTCCTTCATCCTCCAAAGCGTCACTATCACAGGCTGTTGTGTAACAGACTTTAACTTAGGGGAAGTGAAAAGAGATCTTGGTTCTTCTAAGCATACGAAACTCGTAAAATTCCATAGGAGACACCGTTGGTATCTCCCAGTCCATCCCTGCTTACTGGGGGTGTCTGGTTGTCTTTCTGACTTTTCAGACATTGACAGGTTCCTCTTTCTGTCCCTCAGAGCAGGGTTTTTCAATCGCGGCATTATTGACATTTTGGGCAGGGTAGTTCTTTGTTGCCAGGGGCTTTCCTGTGCACTCCAGGATGTTTAGCAGCACCCTGGCTTCTGCCTGCTAGATGCCAGCAGCACCCTCCTCCCGGTTGTCACAACCAACCAAAAACGTCTCTAGATATTGCCAAATGTCCCCTGGGGGAAAATCTCCCCTGGTTGAGAACCACTGCTCTAGAATGGGCTTCCCTTGTGCCTCTTTTCTCATTCTTGGATCCCCGTACTA
The DNA here is from genome assembly GCA_963574885.1 of Lepilemur ruficaudatus. Lineage (NCBI taxonomy): Eukaryota > Metazoa > Chordata > Mammalia > Primates > Lepilemuridae > Lepilemur > Lepilemur ruficaudatus. Next base: position 45,886 of record CAUYRT010062745.1, on the reverse strand, counting down.
CTTATTCTCCATGCGCCAAAAGAAGACTCAGAATTCTTGTTACTTTGTTATGTAGTGCAATGAAATTTCAAGTCTTAATATCCTGTGGGGCTCCTGGCCTGCCTTCGTGTCCAAAGAAACTTCACTGACGTGTTGATTCTGACCAAAACCCAAAATCATCTGTTGAGTCTCTGTCCTTTGCAATACAAGGAATATACAGGCTTTGAAATGGTGATTCTTTCTTTAATTTATCTTAAACCAGGTTAATGATGAGAGGTTCTTATCTACTCTGCCAAGCAAGGGGTGTGTGTGTGTGTGTGTGTGTGTTTGTGTGTGCGTGCGTGTGTGTGTGTGTGTGTTTCTATTCTTCCTCCTCCTTCAGGGTATTAAATGAAAGGGCTGATAGAAGTTTCTAGTAATCTTTCTACCAACTCTGTGCTTTCATTGGAATTCAAATTTTGGTTTGGAGGTTTGCTACTTTCAGGAGCATTTACTAAGCATGTAAAAGTCTCCCATATATAAAATCCCTCCCTTTTATAATCTGGCTGTTTCTTCCTCTGAAAGTTCCAGCTACATTTGATATACTTCAACTACAGGTCTCTGTGGGTCTTCATTCCACGGACCTGCAGCAGAGAACGACTTTGGAACCTAGAATCTACTTCTCTGTGCACATTGCATTATTTTGTTAATGTACTTCTGCCGGCAGGAATGATAAAAAATTTAAAGTCATGTGCTTTAAAAAGCGCATTTTCAGAGTTAGCTCCATGGAAGAGAGAAAAGGCTGAATCACTGGCCAAAGCTGTAGGATGCTCTTGACAAAGTGCAGCCTCCTTCCTTTGTCCTGTCTGAGCTCAGACAGCTGGCATGGGGCTGCACCTGCGATTCTCTCGGAAAGACCCCGCAGCAATTGAATGCATGTCACGATCTGGGTGGCATTTTCCAGTTCACTTGTATTTGTTCCTTTCTCAATTTCACGCCATTATTCCCACTTACAAAGCTTTCTCTTACGTTGTTATCATTCCATTTCTTAGAAAAGTGAATCTGCGCATTACGGACTCAATTCTGCCTCCTTCTTTCGTATACACTTAGAAGCAATAGGCTCTCTGACAGTCGGGCAATGCTACTTAAGGGATTTCAGGAGCTGTCTGTGCCAAAGCACTCCTCATTCTGCCCGGAGGTTCTCCTGTGGCCCGAGACAGTCACTTAGCTTTTGTTCCCCTTTTCTTTCCTTAAAAATGCAGACAAATGTACCTTCCTTTTCTTCACTGAATAGAGAGTAGAAGGAAGGAAATGTTTGTAAAGTCATAGAAATGAGGAAGGTTGAAAGAGCAATGCTTGGCTTTTTATTACCTTTGCAGCTTTTTAAGATTAATTATGCATGTTCTGGGCGTCACCTGCTATACTAAGCCCTGAATATGCATGGTTTCTTTTATCATTGCAACACGCCACCAAATTGCTTCTGTCATCCTTATACCTATTTTACAGGTGGGGAAACTAAGGCTTAAGGTTATCTTACAACGGACTGTTGTTCAGCAATAAGAAGTAGCAAACTACTGACATCTGCTTTGCAGTGGGCAAGCCTCAAAAACAGGATGCTGAGCAAAAAGGGCCAGACACCAGAGACCTCATGGTGTATGATTCCGTTTATGTAAAGTGTCCAGAAAAGGCAAACTTACAGACAAGGAAATAGATTAATGCTTGCCTGAAGCTGAGGGAGGGGAATGAGGATTAACTGGAAATGGGCATGAAGGTTCTCATCGGAGGGATGAAATGTTCTAGAACTAACTTATGGTGATGGATGTGCTATTTGGTTAAGTTAGTAAAAATCATTCATTTGTCTGTTTGAAATGGATGAATTTTATGATATGTACAATATACCTCAATAAAGTTGTTAAAAACAAGTGTGGGGAGGGAAGAAGACAAGGAAAGAGAGAGAGAGAGGGAGGGAGGAAGGAAATAGAAGAAAGGAAGGGAGAGGAAGACAAGGAAGGAGGGAAGAAGGAAGGGAAGAAAAAGGGAGGAGCACGATCCAAATTGAAATGCAGGTCTGGCTTTCCAGAGACACTGATTTTAATAGTTGAAATTTATTGTTTCTCCTGTTCTGTCGTCTTTTTTCCTTTTCTAGTTCCCCTTTCTTTTTCTTTTTATTCTTCTCCCTTCTAAATCTAGAGGCATGCTGCCTTTTGTCCTCCCCCAGCCTTCTGGCCAGGCTGAGCCCCACACGCCCGGCCGCTGGAGCCCCCTGCAGTGTGAGCTGTGAGCATCCAGCCTGCCCGGGGTTATCAGCCTGGACTTTCTGACTCAGTCCTTCTGAATTAAATTTTGTTCTGGTTCCAGCCCAGTCTCATTCCCTGGTCCTACAGGTATATTGAGGTTTCCCAGGTCTGTCGTGTGGCAATCCCTTAGATGTGGGGGGCCCTGTCTTCTGCCTCCATCTTCTCTTGGCTACTCTGCCCAATCACCTGGCTTCCAGGACATGGGTGTGGCCTCAGCACCCTCTGCCTGGCCAGCTTAGGGCCTCTGGAGTGTGGGGTTATGCATGTACTGGTTCATCCCTGTAGTTAAGTCTTACTCCTTAATAATATTTCATTATTACATTTTTCTTTTTCCTTCAGTAGAGCCTACACAAATTTTTTTTCCACCAGATTATAGACTAATTCACACAAATGCAGAGTTCAGCCAGAGGAGGTTGGTCATAAAGTTCATTGCCTCTTTTCAAGAACAAATTTCTGAGGTTGAGGTATATTAATTCTGGTGCCTTCTTAGGTAAAGCTAAAATAAAGAACACTCTTCAGGGACCCTGAAAGCCACATTCTGCCTGTTATGAGGAATTATCTATTTTGCGTGACTGGATATTCAACCTAAATGTGTTTAAGCGTAAAAGGAAACTTATCTGCTCATAAAACTGAAAGGTCCAGGAACATATCTGCTTCAGGAATGGCTGCATCCAGGTGCTTATACAAAGTTGTTACAGCTGGTCTCTCTCCTTCTGTATCCCGCTTTCTTGATATGCATCCCTTCAAAGACAGGCATTTCCTTCATGGTGAAAAAAGTCAGAAACTTGTTATTTAACTCAGGGAGCTTTAAAGGAACTTCAAGATATTTTGAAAGTTCATCATTTTGAATCATGATTTTTAATACACATTTCCCTTTTCATTGGAAATTCCTAGGCATATAACCTCAGAATAGAAAGGAGTCTCATACCCTCAGAGAGGATGACCTAAATACAGACAAAATGAAAACTTCTCAGAGTAATAGCTCAACTCAGTAGCAGGCACCAGGCTTCTGTTCATTTTGGTGATATTTGCTTCTGATCGCTAATGTGGATAACAGATGCTCTCAGTATTGGAGCATGAGAGAATGTGCAACCAGCTCTGACAGAGTCTGATTTTAGTTTTTTAATTTGAGCTACAACCAAATCAATGTGTGGGACTCGAGAAAAGAGGTGTGACAGAGCTTTAGAACTGACACGTGAGACTGAGCTGCAGAGGTGCTGGGCTCTGAGAGCGAATCCAGACATCTCTGGGGACTTTTGATTTTGCCAACGCTGTAACTGATTCTCAAGTGACATCCTTACACTGAAGAGCATTTGCAGAAAGCGGCGGATGTCCTGAGCCGACGTAAAGTTCCCCAATGCTGCTGTGATTGTCAACCTTTTCCATGTGATAGCTAACAAGTCACTTTTAATACTGAGAAAGGGGCAAGTTGAGTAACGTGGCATTCACTGTGAGGGCCAGTGATGAGACTGTATTCACAGCATTGATATTGACAGCATGTATTATTAATTTTTATCCCTGAATGATCCATTTCTAAAGGGGATGGGCATATACTCACCACATCTTCATCTGTCAGGCTCTTTCCAGGAAATTTGAAAGGATTTCATTTCTTCAATAGTGGGGTAATTATGATGAATTTTCAAAATGGTTGGATATAGATCTTCAATTTAATAGACTAACTTTAATTTTGTATGTCCTGGAGATGGTCTTTATTTCCTATACCACCAGTATTGCATCTGGACTTAATGTTGGCCTCTCCCCCAGAGCCACAGGCTTAAATTAAAGAGAGGTGAGAAGAAGGAGTCCTGTTTTGTTAGCAGAGGCAATATATGTGATGATGACAGTAATTTCCTGATTGGTATAGGGCATTGCTAAAGAACGTACCAGGAATGCATTTCCAAACCAATTCTTCTCTGAAAATGCACGCACCTGGCTTTTGGGGGACACTCTCTTATTCCACTTCACTCCTAACCCTTTTTGCATTTTACTGGCTGCAAAATGGACAAGCTACAGGAAGGAGATTTTCTCTAAGCAGTATATGCAACAATTAAAGTAAGGTTGGTAACTAATCATTTTTTTTCCTCTTTTCTTTTTGTTTGTGGGCAGGTTCATTTTAATTACTTCCATTCCTGGCTATTTGAGTCAAACATTGATATTAGTTGTTACTAAGGCTAAAATTAAGGAACTTTCTGCCACCAGCCCCCAATATCCTACATTCTTGTCCCTGAGCCAAGTTGATCTTCTCTCCTATGGAATAGTGTTTGCCAGTTGGCTGCAGTTCAGAGGCCAACGCATCTGGAAGGTACTTAATATAGTCTGCTAGTGAAATGGGTGGTGACTGGCTTATTTTGGACTTTGATTTATGGACTCTTTAATCTATCATGATGGCCTAATTCAGGCTATAATGGAAAGGCCTTCCTGGAGCCTTGGAGTGACTAAATGTCCAGAGGGTCCACAGGTTCACTGGGCCTCAGCTCCTCCATCAAGACCATCGGGATTAGCCTGTTGTCTAGTGGGGCCAGAAGGTGGGAACACCTGTGATGAAAATGTGTTCTTAAAGAAAAAAAAGAAAAAGAAAAAGAAAAAGACTTTGCTTCCTTTCAGGGGTACTTGGAGACTGAGAGCTTCTAGTTTTGTTCCCTAAGCAGGTGGCCTGGGCTTGGTGCCTTCCCGTCGGCAGTGCTGGGGTGGGGAGGGCTGCAGGTGCCGCCAGGCTGCTCTCCCCAACGCGAGACTCGCTTTGAGGGCTCAGAACCAAAGGAAAATTGCTGGTGTATGGCCTGTCGTCACGCTAAGCTGCGCCCTGCTTAACATCCTGTGCTAAAAGGGTGTTTTTTGAAGCGATAACCTTTTAAAATTAGTAGTGCCGTCCCCAAGCAGCGATCGTTTTCTTAGAAATGTCACTCTTCACCTTTATTTACATGATACTGCGCTTTTAACGATAAAAGGCACAAAGCTATCAAAGCAAAAGGAAAAAAAAATAGTAAAAGGAAAAAGCGTTTTTAAAGAGAAGAAACTAGCTTAAAAGAGACTTTCCTCTACTGAGGCGGTCGTTTTCCAGGACTCTGGGAAAGATGTAATTAAGGCTGAGTTTCCTGGTGGGAATTCCCTGGGGAGAATCCGGCACGCACAGGTCACCGGAGTTTCCTGGAGAGCAGCGGTGCCCGCGTGTTGAGGGTCGTGTCATCCTCGTCTCTGTGGACAGGGGACTCGGAGAGCACCCCAGGGGACTGCAGATGCTGTTCCCTTTGTCTCTGAATTCCACGTATGGCTAAGACTCAGGGGAGACTTTCTTCTCTTTGCCAAGTTGCATATTAATTAACAGGTTCTCTTAAAAAGGTGCTGAGTGAAAGGTTCACACGGAGAGATAGACATTAGTCAAGAGGGTTGTAAAACTAAGTCCTTTTTAGTTTCTCCTCAAAATGCCACGAAATATTGATGAGCCACAACCTGTACCGTTTCCTCCGCCCTAGGCTGATGAGTGGGCAACTACCAGTTGTTAGTTATTTCTGGCATCAGAGTCGAGCTGATGATCCAGCCTGTGTTAGAAAGGATGTTAAAATAGATCCATCCAAGATCAAATTCTGTAGACATGACCCAGCCACCGTTTCTCCCCCTTGAGGTGACTGACGACTCTCTTTTATAGGAGATGAACAGCTGGGATGACATTTGGGACCCTACAATGTGGATTTTCTTGATTCACTAAGTGAAATATTTCTGAGGGCAATTGAATGACTATGCCCTTGATCTAGAGAAAGTTATAATTAGCAAAGAACACCTCATACTTCTGCTACTTGCTCTTGTTGTTACACATGTAAACCATCTCCTGGGAGTGGGGTGACCCCAGTCGTGAGGGGCCATGCTCTCTGAGGGCAGTTTACAAAGTCTGTGTCTCTCCAGTTGAGGGAGGGCACTAATGGCAATTGACTATCAGCCTGTCTTTTGGCTCAATGTCTTCAATGTGGAAAGAAAGAGCATCTGGAAGCCCTGCTTTTAAACCCTTAAAAAAAATATAAGCCAGGCATGGTGGCACATGACTGTAGTCCCAGCTACTCATAAGGCTGCGACAGGAGGATTGTTTGAACCCAAGAGTTTGAGGCTACAATGTGCTATGATTGTACCACTGTGCACTCCAGCCTGGGCAACATAGCAAGATCCCATCTCTAAAAAAATTAAATAAATCAACAAAGATATAAGGGGCAATTGTTTGATACTCACACTTGATGAATCTAGTTCTTTTTTTTTTTTTTTTTTTTTTTTTTGCAGTCAAATCCTATCGCTTCTCAAACTATGTAATCTTGCTCCTCAGCCATTGTGAGTGTAAGCACTCTGATTCCATGCTCCTGGTCACTTCCTGCTTTGACTGGTGTCTTTGTCTAAAGCTGCCTGAATTTTGTCTTGGTTCAACAGAAGTTAACCCCATGGTTCTTTAACTCTTCTTAAGGTAGGGAGGATTGTTACTGAGTTCAGAGATGTCCAGTCCATTTGGACTGCTATTGTAAAATACCATAGACTGTGTGGCTTAAACAAAAAAAATTATTTTTCACAGTTCTGGAGGCTGGGAAGTCCCAGATGAACATGCAGGCAGATTTGGTATCAGGTGAGGGCCTGGTTCATAGAGGATGACTTCTGGCTGTGTCCTTGCCTGGTAAAAGGGGTGATAGGGTCTTTCTTGGGCCTCTTTTATAAGGACACCAACCCCATTCATGAGGGCACTGTCCTTGTGTCTTAACCATCCTCCAAAGGCCCCACCTTCTAATACCAACACGTTGTGGGGGGAAGGCGCATGAGAATTTCAACACAGGAATTTTGAGAGGAAATAAACCTTCAGACTGTAACAAGAGAGAAATTGAGTTGTAAAAAATGTAGAGCAACAAAGTTAACCTGGAAAAAAGAAAGAATGAGTTTGATGGACTCCAGGCTTGTCATTCTGGGTTTTTGTCTGATTACAATCTCTCATTGCCCATTGGGGGGTCATCTCTTTCACACTTCTTCACGTTGGGTCCAGCACAGTGCCTAGAGCATAGTGGATGCTTGTGTTTGGTATGCAAACAAGTGAAAGTTTTCAGTGGAATGGTTTCCAACTTGTTAGAGTGAGCAGTTTCTAATACATCTCTAACTGTCCCACCAAGATCAAGCAAAGTTAAGCAATGAGGACTCTGATCCTGGCTGGAAGGTAAATCACTTACGTATTACCACCAATAGTATTGCATGTGAAACCACGCCAAACGTAGTGGCTTACCACAATAGTCGTTTATATAGTTAGGGATTCCAAGGGTCGGAAATTTACGTTGGCCTCAGCTGGGCAGGTCACAGGTCTCTGTTGGGTTCCCTCATGTGCTCAGCTCCCCCAGTTGCAAGCCAGAGAGGTGGCTCTGCTTCTGGGGTCGTGAGGTTTAGGGGTGAACAGGGGTTTCTGGGCCATGCGTCTTTCAACCTCCATCAAGCTTGCTTGTTCACCTGGCAACAATAGTGTTCTGAGACAATGGGGGAGGAGAGTGTGCAAATCTCTTAAGGCCTCAGCTCAGAACTTCCAGCATATTCTATTAGCCATCTCAGACTCAAAGGATGGAGAAATAGATTTTTCCCTCTTGATGGTAGTAGCTACAAACTTACATTGCAAAGGAGTATGGATATAGGAAGGGAAATATGGTTATTATTTTAAAAAACTTTATTGTGACATCATTAATAAGACATAAATAGCCCATACTTAAAATGTACAATTTGATAAATTTTGACATAGCCATGTGCCTATAAAACCCCCATCACAATCAAGATTATGAACATACCTCTTCTCGCCCTGGCAAATTTCCTCATGCGCCTTTGTAATCCTTCCCTCCTGCCCTGTCCCCCAACCTCAGGTGACCATCTGCCTTCTGTCACTGTAGATGAGTTTGCATTTTCTAGAATTTCATATAAATGGAATTAAACAGTAGGTACTCTTTTTTGTCTGCTTTCTTTCCTGCCATAATTATATTGAGATTTAACCATGCTGAATTATTTATCAGTAGTTCATTCCTTTCTGTTGCTGAGTATTCCATTGTGTAGATAGAACCTTCAGCTGTTGATGGATCTGGGTTTTTAGTTTTTAGCTATTACAAGTAAAGCTGCTATAAATATTCATGTACAAGTCTTTGTATGGATATATGCTTTCATTTCTCTTGGGTAAATACCTTGAGGTAGAATGACTGGATTGTAAAGTAGTTTAACGTTTAAGTTTTTAGGAAACTGCTAAACTGTTTTCCAAAGTGGTTGTACCATTTTGCATTCTCATCAGCAATGTATGAGAGTTCTAGTTCCTCTAAATCCTAGCTAACGATTGGAATGCGTAACGTTTTCAATGTTGGCTACTGTAATAGGTATACAGTGGTACCTCACTGAGGTTTTGATTTGAATTTAACTCACGATTAATAATGAACATTTTTCTCATGCTTATTTGCCACTGTGATAACTTCTTTGGTAAAGTATCTATTCAAATATTTTCCTATTTTTGAAAATGTTTATTTTCTGATTATTGAGTATTAAGAATTATTTATACATTCTGGATTCAAGCCTCTTTTAAGAAATACAATTTGTAAATATTGTCTCCAAGTGTGTGGCCTTTCTTTTTATTCTCTTAACTGTGTGTTTTGAATAGCAAAAGTTTTAAGCTTTGCTGAAGTCCAATTTATCAGTTTTTTTAAATGAAATATGCTTTTGATATTATATCTAAAAACTGTCTTTTTCTCTTTCTTTATTTTTTTTTAAGATATAGGGTCTTTCTCTGTTGTCCAGACTAGGATACAGAGGCCTAATCATAGCTCACTACAGCCTTGAACTCCTGGTGTCAGGGGATCCTCCAACCTCAGCCTCTCCAAAAAACTCTCTTCTTAATGCAGAGTCACTAAAGCTTTATCCTAGAAATTTTATAGTTTTCATTTTATAAAGCTTATAGTTTTAGATGCTACATCTATTTTGAGTTAATTTTTATGTGTGGTGTGAGGTATGGATATCCAACTGTTTCAGCACAATTTTTTGCAAATATGATACTTTCTCCATTGAATTGCCATTGTATCTGTTTAAACTCATTTGTCCATGTATGTGTGGGCCTGGTTTTAAATTCTGTTTTGATGCATTAATATATTTTGATCTTTATGCTAGCACCACACTGTCTTGCTTACCAGAACTTTGTATAAGTGGACGTGAAATCAGGTGATGTTTGTTTTTCAACGTCGTTCCTTTTCAAGGCCCTTTTGACTTCCTGTGATGATCAGTCTTCAGCTGAATGCTCAGAGAACCTTGGGAAATCTCTGTGCTGCTGTCTCTGCTGGTGCTCTGCCTTATGAAAGTTCACTGCTTTGGTCTCTTAAGACTCAGCCCTGTCTTCTAAACACAGTGATCCCACCAGCCTCTGACAGCTTTCCTCTCTACATGGTGGCCTGGAAATGCTCTTCAGGCAAGATGCTGGGCCAGTCACAAGGCTCACCTCATTTGTTCCCTGTCTTCAAGGATTATTGTCCTTTGTCACCTGATGTCCAGTGTCTTGTAAACCATTGTTTCATATAGTGTTTATTTTTTGATTGTTTCAAGATGGAGGATAAAACTATTACTATCCCTTAGTTAGAAGTGAAAACACAAATATGGCTATTGTATGTAACCTTCTAGAGGAGGTACCAGAAAAATGGGAGAGTCCAACTCTTCTTGCTTTTTCTATGTTGGCTTTAATAGTTTGGATTAACTGCCATTTGGGAACAGTGTTAAGAGATTTGGCCTAGCAGTGGCTGTGTCAAAACAGAACAAAACTCAGCTGATACAATTTCCATGTAATTAATGAAAATGCAATGTGTGGTAACTGGAGGGCATATGGTGCTTTCTGATAGAGCAGACATAACAGAATATATTTTCTAGAGATGGGTTGATCATTGGCCTCAACTGAATTCTACAAAGCAGAGAGGGCTGATAGCATCTGTTCTGTTTGGGAAACGGCACGAAGTTGAGCTTGGAGAAGTGTAGTTTGTGTGGTAGAGAGGCAGAAAGAGACAAGGGACAAAAGGGTGTTGTTAAAAGATAAGGACAGAATAGTAGACAGGGTCTGGACGCAGCAGTCTGACACACAGTGTGATGGGATTTGGATTACGCTGAAGACAGTGGAGAGTCTGATGGATTTTAAAGAGTTTAATGGCATCCATGCTTCAAAAGCACTGCTCTGGCGCAAGAGATTCTTTAGGAGGGTGTTGCAATAGTCGTTCTGAGGATGGAGGAAGACCTTGAAGAGGCATTGGCTGTGTGGTTGCAGAAACGTTAAAGAGATATTTAAGAGGTAGGGTCAGTGGGACTTTGCAATTGAGTAGACATATTTGGGGATTAGAGGAGGTAGGGGAGAGGAATCAAGTATGACTCCTTGTTTTATGATTCAAGTAAAAGGGAGAAATTGAAATTATTGAACAAAGGGATATGCCTTTGTGTGTATTAACAGAGCCTCGTGATAATTTGCTTTTTCTTAGACATTTCTGAGTCATTCAGGCCTCTTTCAGTGGTATGTCGTATAAATCAAATTCATAATGGCTTGTAAAAAGTGAAATTTGGCTCTCATAATTGAAAAGTCCAGGGTAGCTTTAAGCCAGGTGTTCAGTAATTTGTACAGTTTTGTAAATTGTGAGGTTTGTGTGTGTGTATTGTAGTGGTGGAAAATAGGGCTTCTATGAGTCAAATGATCTTGTCTTTCTTTCTTTCTTTCTTTGATTTTTTTTCTTTTTTTGAGACAGGGTCTCACTTTGTCACCAAGGCTGGAGTGCAGCGGTGCTATCACAGCTCACTGTAGCCTCCAACTCCCAGGCTTAAGCAATGCTCCTGGCTTAGCCTCCCAAGTAGCTAGGACCATAGGTGTGTACCACCACACTCAGCTAATTAAAAAAGGTTTTTTGCACAGATGGAGTCTCACTATATTTCCCAGGTTGGTTTCAAACTCCTGCCCTCAAGTGATCCTCCTGCCTCAGCCTCCAAAAGTGCTGGGATTATAGGCATGAACTACCACCCCCATCCATGGAAAGAAAGTGAATCTTTATCAGTGGTTCCAGTAAAGATGGCAGAACAATATCTCAGTGGCCAGACTAGAATCATGTGTCCTCCCCAGAAACCAGGGTGTGGTGTCAGCCATGCCAGCATCACACAGGCTGAATGTGATTCACCCTCCTTCCACCTTCCAGGGAAAATGGAAGCTCTGCAACAAGAATGGCAGTTCCTATCTTTTATAGTCTAGTCTCGGTTCTAGAACAGCAGCTGTGTGTTTGCTGAATAGGACTGTGTAACTCCAGCCACTCTTGAGATCCATCTCACATCTGTTCCTCCGTCGTGGTAATGTGCGAGCTTGTCACTGGGCACCATGATTTCCTCAAGGAGGGAAGATCGATTGTGTACAGTTACCATGCTTCCCTACAGTGGAGCCGGCTTCAGCCGATTTTAAGCCAAGGAAAGAATCCATATTCCCAGTCTGTGTTCATAGTGTGAGGTCAGTTTGGCTAATAAATGGCTCTCAAATGACAACGTCATACTGGCAATGACATTTGTGTGATGTGCACGGAAGTGACAGACCTGCCCCGTTTTCCTGAAACATGGGCTGTTGGAACTGGCAGGCCCCAGAGGAACCATCCAACTTTGTGTTGCTCACACTTTTGGATTCTGGGACCACTGTGAACATTAAGTTTTTTTCTACCCCAATATGGGAACATTTTATTCAGATAGTGCCTGATGCTTGCATGGACTAGAGAACCTTGGATGATGGTTTTCTGACAGTTTGGGAACCACCAAACTAGTTTAGCTGTTTTCATTTTGAGAGTTGAGGCTATTAAGTGAGAGCAAAGAGATGAGATTTACACAAAGTCACATGGCAAAGGTAGAACAAGAACCTGGGTTACTTGGACCTTTCTCTCAATTTTGGATTTTTCCCACTGTATCAGGCTGAACCTAATGCATGTTCCATTGATAGAGAAAGATTTGGGGTATTTTAAAATAATTCTGATATTTAGGGAGAAATTATTAGAGTACTTTTCTGGGGAAGTTATAGTTTTGATTTTGTTCCTTTTATTCCATTTTAAGAAGATATTCATCCCTGTCCTTTATGTTTCATGAAAGGGGAAAGGGACCTATCATTTATTCAGCACTGACTCTGACGTTCTTTAATCCTTACAACAATCCTGTCAAGTAGATACTATGATTCCCATGTTATAGATGATGACGGAGGCTCAGAGAGGAAGATGCCTGCCCAAGTTTACGTGTCTAGCAGGGGTGACAGCTACTGCTCATCACGGCTGGTGCCCTGCCTTTTCTCTAGAGAACATTTTCTACAAATAAGCAGATAAACAAAGACACTTTCTTAGATGCTGAGAACGTCAATGGCTATTTATTTGATAGACCGATGAGGCAAAGTGTTATCAATAATAACAGCAGTAACAACAATAAAATAATCTACAGCACTAAATTATTTACGGAAAGGATAAGCACCTAACCTTTCAGACCTTCAAAAAGAGCATGTGCCTTAGGGGTTGTCTAGGTTTCTAAAAAGGATCCCTTTCTCTTTCAGCTGAAGCAGGGATCAGCAAACTCTTTCCTGTGGGCTAAATTTGGTCTACCATCTGTTTTTATAAATAAAGATTTATTGGAACACAGCCAAACCTATTCACTTATGTATTGTCCATGGCTGCTTTTGTGCCACAGTGGTAAATTTCAGTTGGGACAGAGACCGTATGGTTCACAGAGCCTAAGGTACTTACTATCTGGCCCTTCACAGAAAAAAGTTTGCCAACCACTGGTCTACAGGTTTGCAGACTGCATCCTCCAGAGACCTATGAGTTCGTGGAGATGGAACTCAAAAGCCTCTTTGATTGAGGCATGGTTGTCAGTAAACAAGATTCTTGGAGGCATAATTTACTTCAAACAGAACAGTACTGCTTTCATCTCTATTATACGTTGGGTGTTCACAGTTGAATCTGGTTAGTTGTTACCATAACTTGGAAACAACATCACAAAAGTACAGTTTGTGTCTCTTCCTGGTAAGTAGGGACTGCCTTGCGGGAGGTAATACACCTCAGTCATTTCCCACATCATCAGCCAAACTCTCCACAACCAAAATATCAATTGTGATAGGTTGTTTTGATAGACTTGCTTTATCTTTCACCTCAAATTTTATGGTCATTATTGGACATATTTTTAAAGTAAAATATCCAATACAATTCTACTTGGAAGCTTTTCTGTAACTCATTAAGTAAATAAAATTTTGCAGTAGGCAGGAGAATTTCTATTAGTCATATACAAATAAAGTCCCAAATGCTCAAATTTACCTTTCACAGGCACCTGGATTTTCCTACCAGGGTCAACAGTTAGACACACATTGACAGGACTCTCCAGGAATCTGATCTAATCTATACTGCCACTTTGCCTCATCAATCTATTAAATAAATAGCCATTGACGTTCTCAGCATCTAGGACAGTGTCTTTGTTTATTTGCTTATTTGTAGAAAACGTTCCCTGGAGAGAAGGCAGGGCACCAGCCCCGTCTCCAGTTCATCCATTACCCAACACTTTTCAGAATAATATGACAGAATCTGGTCTCTATAACATACTATGCGCTATGTCCAGTGTGCTGAAAAAATTACTAAACATGCAGAGAAACAAAGTGTAATCCATATTCAAGAGAAAAAGCAAAAAATAGAAAGAACATATGTTGATTCTGATTTTGCAATTAGCAGATAAGCACTTTAAAGAAATTTTTATAAATATGCTCAAGGATTTAAAAAATAGTCATAATTATTGAACAGATAAGAAATCAAGAGAAAAACAAAACTATAAAAACAGAACCAAAAGAAATTTTAGAACTTAAAATGTAAAAATGAATACTCACTAGATATTTGGTCTTCCCTTCTGATATCTTCCAACTCTTTCTCCTTGGGCCACCATAGACTCATTTGGGTAAAAAAATAAACTAGATGTGTTTTTACCCTTTATAGAAATATGAAATACTATATATGTTTTTTAACTTGCTATAGGAATACCTACCTGACTGTATATAGTAAAAATATATTAAAAAGTATTGAAAGAAGTACAAGGGAATGATCAACACCAAATTCAGGATGTGGTTACCTCTGGGAGGAGAGGCTGCCACCCGGTGGGGAAGGAATACACTGGGAGCTTTAACTGGTAATATTTTACTTCTTAATCTGGGTGCCGGTACATAGATCTTTGCTGTATTATTCTTTGTTTCTCTCTGTAGATTTTAACTATTGCATAATATTTAAAGAAAGAAAACCTCATGAAAATGCAAATGGAGCTGTCATTAATTCCTATCTTAATATATCAGTTTTCTTTCCTTATGTACTACTAATAAAGCCAGAACACAAGTAGTTGGAAATTTTGGCAGGAGTTGGGGGTATGGTAGCAGAAAGTTTCAAGTGGGAACTTAGGGAAAGTGTCTTGGATGGGACTCCCAGATAGCAGATTTCACAGGGGCTCTGGAGGTCTGGTCTGGACTGGAGAAAGAGAGTTCACTAGAAAGTGGGAGAGGAGGTTCTAGAATTAACTTCTGCTTGGTAAGTTTTGTCTTTTGCTGCCTTGGTCCAAAAAAGATGCTTCCAGAAACAAAGAATTAACCTGCTGCTTGGTGGGGGCAGTGCTGCACGTGGCTGGGAGGGACAAGAGAAATCCAGGAGTGGTTTGCAGCCTCTGCAGCAGAGGGCTGGACAGAAGGTGTCAAAGTCCATTGCAAGGGATGCTCCTTGTAAGCTCAAGTGCCACACCAAAGTCTGGGGTTTGGACACAGCTGGTAGAGGTGATACAAGCAGGTCACTATTCTGAGGCAGGAGCATGTTCAAAGTGGAGGGCTGAGTGAGTCTAGGCAAAGCAACATGGAGATGGGAACCAAGGCTCGGGAAGTGTGAGATCAAGTCCATATTGACAATGTTAACAATGAGTCACAGTTCTGTAGGACTTACTGTGTAAAGGGTTCGGTCTCACCAAATCCCCAGAACGACCTTGTAACTATGATTATTTCTACTTAATATATGAGAAATCTGAGGTTCACGGTCATACAGTAATGGGACGTGGAGCTGGGACTCTAATAGAGGCTGTCTGACCCTAGATCATATACTGTTGCCTCGGAATCATGTTGAGGAATAAGAATGACTATGGCCAGGAGCTCATTCCAACCCACGATCAGAATGTCCAGGATTTAAGAGTCCAGAGAACAGATTGAGGGCTTCAATCAATATGTACTTCTGTAAGGGCCGAGCCCTTGGCTGTCTCTGCCGAATTAATTGCACCAGGCACAGAGAAAGTTTTTCTGGGCTTGCAGCTTATGCAAATTTTGAAGCAGCCTTTAAGAAAATTAATGCAAAAATATGTTTCTTTAAAAGAAATGTTTTAAAAATGACCATGTGAACACATGGCTGCGTTTTCTCCCAGGGCCTTGGCAGGGGCCCGTGCAGATTGCGACTCTGAAGATTAAGCTTTGTCAGAGGTTTTGGCTGCTGGCTGTGTGTCTGGGGATCACATAAGTTTTCAGTTTATGAGACCTTTATTAATGCCGGTCTCCTCACCTAGAAACTCTATAAGTAGAGAGAATATGTGTTTTTTTTCTTTATATTATTGTCACATGCAGGTACTTCTCTGTGTTTTAAGATTCCAGTCTGAGCTTTATTTTTTTGTCTTCTATTAGAAACACTTTTTTTTTCAATTGGGGGCATAGCATTCAGAGTCCAGCAGAGAAACAAAAGGCATTTTAAGTTTTTCGAAGAGATCAAAGTTCATGTTGGCAGTTGGTTAGCCATGGGATGGAGGGCTGAGAGGCCAAAGAGAAGATGCAATTCTGAGATTAGCATCTACAGAAAGCTACTTTCACCCTCAGGGATGGAAAGAGAAAGCAAAGGGATTGGGGTTCCCAGGGTTCAGAAGCCAGGGCTGTCTCAGAGGAGCTACAGCTATGGCAGGGACTGCACGGCCGGAATGAGGACACGAGCATCCGACGTGGTGCTGGGACAGCAGAGGAACATGGATCACTCCCAGAGAGTCTGCTCGAGGACCGGGGTGAAGTGCGCTGGCTTCTCCTACCTACCAGTTGGCAAGGGAGCCCGGGAAAGGCAGTTTTCTGCAATACAGACTAGATCAAGGTAAAGATTGGAAATAGGTCTGAGAGTGACAGGTCTCAGCACAAGAGATGACTCATTTACAGAATGTTATGGGCTGAACTGTGACCCCCCCACCCCCAAATTCGTATGTTGAGGTCCTAACGCCAAGTACTTCAGAATATGACTATATTTGGAGGCAGAGTTTTTGAAGAGATAATTACGTTAAAACAAGTTCATTAAGGTGGGTGTCCTTATGAGAAGAGGAAATTTGGATACAGACAGGTACAGAGAGAGGCAAGACAGGCACAGGGAGAAGACGGCCATCCACAAGCCAAGGCGAGAAGCCTCACAGGAAGTCCTGCCAACAGCATGATCATGGACTTCTAGCCTCCAGGATCATGAGAAAATAAATTTCTGTCATTAAGCCCCCCTGCCTGTGATACTTTAATAGGGCAGCCCTAGCAAACTAACACAATGAGGCTGCGGCATTATGAGATACGGTACGTTCTGTCAACCCTGGAGAGTGTCTCCACCACTCAACGATTGAACTTGATCATTCCCAGGTTTCTTCAGCTTCCATTTGCAGAATTCAGTCGGGTCACTCCCGCAGATGGAAATCTCATCCGTCACCATTGGATTCTCCTTCTTTTCTTTTTGGAGGTTCTGGGAGATCTTTGCTGTTGCCTTTATGCTTGGAGCCCATTAACTAGTTGTCTGAGTTGAAGAAGTGACCCCTGACCTGCAGGCCCGAAAACACAGAAGTGGTGAAATTTGCTTCTGAAATGGTCCAAATCCTCGAGGCAAAACCAAAAACTCTGTATTTGGCGCTGCCTCAAATCCTACATGGCAATGGTTAAATAATAAATAATTCCCTTCAGACCAGATGGCAGTTTGATGCTTTAGAGGCAAACTGCTACCTTTTCATTTTCCCTTTGCTGCACCACAATTCATGTGGATCAGGACAACAGGAGCAGGAGGAAGAACATTCTGCATTTTCTCTCCATCTGTTCCTGCGAGGCCAGTAGGATAAAAATATGGTACTCGCTGCAGGATGACAACACAAGGCTTGAGACTCGGATCAGCAGAATCCTATTTGAGGGATAGGAATTTATACTGCTAGACCCTGGAGGGAGGTGTGGCCAATTCAGGGACCTGAAAATATGATCACTGTGTCCAATGATATAGTAAATAAAACATGGTATTTAGCTACAAGATACCAGGACTCAAAGTCTGGCTATGGGACTGTCCATCTGTGTGACCTTGGGCAAGACACCTTCTCATTCTAGCCATGAGCATCTCATCTGTCCAGTGGGGACAATATGTGGCTTACCGACACATGGACCATTGAGGTAATGAAACGAGGTACTCTGTGAAGGTATGTTTAGCTCTAAGTTAGCACTATGCACATGAAAGTTGTGATTATTATTTTGTCATGATCCTAGGCTATAAAAACAAATTTTTAGGAACAGAAGACTCTGTTTTCTGCTCTCTTTTGCTAAATACATAGAGAGGCAAACATTATTCTCCACTACTGAAATCACTAGATAATTTATGGTTAAAAATTTGCGCTTGAGCACATAGCAAAAACATTGGGAACGCTAAGACAACCTAGAATGGTAATTTCTCCCATTTAAAAAATCCACATCTGAGGTATTTATCCCCAAATAATTTCTTTAAATATAGTGTTATTCATGTAGCAGGGTAATTTTTTCTTGTCAGCTTTTTTGAGGCATAATTTACATACAATACAATGCACCGATTTTAAGTATACCATTCCATGAGATTTGACAAACGTATGCAGTCATGAAACCACAATTGGCAGGGTAGTCTTTGCAGATGATGATTTATAATTTTCTTCCTTTCCATTTTTTCAAATGGGTAGCAGGCTCTAGCTTCCTGGCTTGGAGAGGTTTTTGGCTGTGCAGTGGGTAAACACGGCCTGTAAGAGTGGTCGCTTCTTGACTTTGCTTTTCAGTATGCTCGGCCATGGAGAAGCTTATGCTAGGTGTCTGGGTGGGGAAGAAAGGGAGTGACCTAGAGGAAGACAAGGATGAAGATGATGATGGAGAGGATGGTAATGAAGATGATCAGATGCCAGGTTCCAATCTCGGGGCTTTTGTATGTATTAGCTCACTTAATCCTTATAGCAATCTGTTAGGTTCTGCTTTTGTTTCCATTTTATGGATGAGGAAACTGAGACACTTATCCAAGAAATGGCGGCAGCAGGTGAGGGAGTGGAGAGAGAGAGGTGTTGAGGCTCCTTCCAAAACAACTGGGTTCATAAGTGGCAGAGTAAAGATTTGAACCCATAGTCTGCTCTAGAGTCCATGAAGATAAATGGAAGAATTTTCCCAAAACTAGAAAGAACTTTCCAGAGTCTGGGAGTGAGAGAGAAACTGATTTTTGCAAGCTGTGAGCAGTAATACTCTGCTACTTCAGGAAAGACCAGTTGCACTGGAGAAGACCCGGTGGAGAAAAGACTTTATAAACTAGGACAATGGATTTGTCAGGGCTAAATAATGTAAAAGGGCACCCTGGTGCCATGGTATTAAGTAGGGACTCTGTATCCTTTGCTTTAGCTTGTCGAGGGATCCCCAAGACAAATGGAACTTGTAATATCTGGCTAGCTTATTGAAGGAGGGCCTGAAGATAATATTAAATAGACTTAATTTTCATATGTTCTCAAAATTAACTTAGTCATAATTAAAAATATTAACTCTCATTTTACAGCACTTTGAAAAGGGGAATTGGAACCCACAATTTGAATTCCAGAGCTGGGTAATGCCACCCCTCACCCCAAAGTGGGACACTCAGGTCCTTGCAACCATCATTTTCATTAAACTCTCCTCCCTGGAATGTTCAGGGGGCCAGAAAGACAACAGCTAAGATTAACTCACCAAATGCAGCAGGAACTCCAATGGTAACTTTCCAATTTCTCATATCTCTAGCTGTTATCTTTTGGATATAACCCAGGGGTTAAAACAATATAAGAACCATTAAGGCTGATGTTACTCAGGGTTTATATAATAGCCATATAGTGAAATATAATGCTTATGTTATAACATTCAGTGAAAAAAGCAATTCTAAAATACAATACTGATTATATCATTTGCTTGATTAAAATTATTCTCTTCCTCTCCCACACTTGGTGGTATAGCCTGGAGAAAACCCTTCCACTCTCTCTGGCAAAAACAGCAGGAACCAGTGGAACCCCAGCAGCACCAGATAAACCCAGCAAACCAAAGTAACGCCATAAAGGCTCTGAAAATTAAACTTCTATTGGAACCACAGCCCGTAAAAGAAAGTCAAAACATATGAGCTAAACCTAAACATCGTGACATCCTGATAAAGTAAGAGATTTAAGCAGGACCAAAATCTCCTAACATAGTAGACAAAATGTCTAGAACGCGAAATAAAATATTCTGCATTTACCCAGGAAATGGTACTGGAATAATTGATATCTATAGACAAAAAGAAAACCACAAAAAGACAAAAGACCCTCAAATCAAACCTCACAAATTATATAAAAATCACAAATCATGGGACTTAAATGTAAAATATAAAACTACAAACTGATCAAACTTTTAGGAAAAAAAAGAAAATTTTCAAGACTTAGGGCAAAGAGTTAATTTGACACTAAAAAGCACAATCTCTAAAAGGAAAAATTGGTAACTTAGATCTCCTCAAAATGAAAAAGTCTACTGTGAGAAAGCCCACATGAAGAGGATGAAAAGATAAGCTATAGACTGGAAGAAAATATTTGCAAACCACATATTTGATGAAGGACTAGTATCTAGAACATATAGAGAACTATCAAAGCTCAGTAGTAAACAAACAGACAAACAAAACCCTCCCCCAAGCAAACAGTCCAGTTAGAAAATGGGCAAAATACATGAAGAGACATTTCACTGAAGAGGGTGTACCCATGGAAAATAGAGAAACAGACGTTCAATGTCATTAACCATCAGATCAAATTGAAAACACAATGAAATTTCACTGCACACCTATCAGAATGGCTAAAACTCACAAACTAACAAAATTGTTACAACAAATGCTGGCAAATTTGCGGAGAAATCAGGTCATTCATACCTCATATCTTGCTGTTGGGAATGTAAAATGGTACCATCATTCTGGAAAATAGTTTGGCAGTTTTTTATAAAACTAAACATCCTGTTACTACATAGTCCAACAATTTCATTCCTGGGCATTTATCCTGGAAAAATAAAAACTTACTTTCATAAAAAAACCTATACACAAATGTTGATGGCAATTTTATATTTAATAGTCAAAAATTGGAGAAAGTCATGGTGTTCTTCAGCAGGTAAAAGGTTAAACTGTGGTGTATGTATTCAGTGCTCAGCACAAACTTACTGCTCCGTGATAACAAGCAGTGAGTGAACTATTGATACACCTGACTATTTTGGACGAACCTCCAAAGAAATATGTTAAGAAAGCTAATACCCAAATGTAAAATTCTATTTACATAGCATTCTTGAAATGTATTTAATTGTATGTAATTACAGACCTGAGCAACTGACTAGCTGGAGGTCGAGGATAGGGAGGGATGTTATGGGTTGAGTTATGTCCTCCCCCACCTCAACTTCATATGTAGAAGTCCTAACCTCTAGTATCTCAGAATATGACCTTATTTAGAAATAGGGTCATTGCAGATATAATTAGTTAAGATGAGGCCAAACTGAAGTAGGGTGGGCCCCTAATCAATATGACTGCTGTCCTTTTAAAAAGGGGAAATTTGGGCTGGGCGAGGTGGCTCATGCCTGTAATCCTAGTACTCTCGGAGGCCAAGGTGGGAGGATTGCTTGAAGCCAGGAGTTAGAGACCAGCCTGAGCAAGAGTGAGACCCCATCTCTATAGAAAAATTGGCCTGTGGTCTTAACTTCTTGGGAGGTTGAGGCAGGAGGATCACTTGAGCCCAGGAGTTTGAGGTTGCTGTGAGCTAGGCTAACCCCGTGGCACTCTAGCCTGGGGTGACAGAGTGAGACTCTGTCTCAAAAAAAAAGGGGGGGGGAGAGGAATTTGGAAACACACAGGAAGATGATGATGTGACAATAAAGGCAAAGATCCACAAGTCAAGGAACACCCTCAGTTCCTTGTCACATGGGTCTCTCCAAAGAACTCTTGGCAACATGGCAACTGGAGTCTATCAAAGTGAGCAGGTGAGAAAGAGCAGGAGAGAATGAGCCAGAGACTTTTTTGTAACCCAGACTTATTGCTCGTGTTGTATTCTGTTCATCAGAAGGAAGTCCTTAGGTCTTGAGGGGAGGGAGTTCTACAGGGCATGAGTATTAGCAGCTGGGGACCATTGGGGCCATATTAAAGGCTGCCCACCACCTTTTACCCTCTGGCTTCCAACAATTCACATCCCCTCACGTGTAAAACACACTCATCCCTTCTCCGGATTTCCAAATGCCTCCATCACAACATCAGCTCAAAGTCCCAAATACCATGATCCACAGCAGGCTCAGGGAGGACCAGGCTCCTGGCCCGTAGTTGTTACATATAGCTCCTTGAGTTCAGTTTCTCATTATCTGTAAATCAAAGTCACAGTTATCTTCTGTGCCCCACCCAACATACAGAGGTGGGGAAGGCATAGGATGGTGCTGTAGACATTCCTGTTTGAACAGGGGGGAAATGTGCGCTACAGAGCAGCACCTGGTCTGTAGAAATTCTCAAATCTCCTCCATGGAAAATGTCTCAATCTTCATCATTATGCTTTTTGTGATCATACTTCAGAATTCTCATTTGGACAATATCCTTATCTTAGGTCAGAGGAGTGTAGTGGGGTTAGACAGATGGGGGTTTAAATTATGGTCTCACTCAAAAATCAGTCTCTCTGAGCTCAGTTATCTTATCTGTGGGAAGCATGCTCTACGCTCCCAGGTTGCTAGGAGGATGAAAAGGGAAAGAGATGTTACTTGTAGAGCTCCTGGAAAGCAGCTGAACACAGAGTAAACACTCTATCTATAAATGTTAGCTCCTTTTTTGCCTTCAGTTAATTAGTGAATGAGTAAAACCATCTGATAAGCTAATTTACAAGAAGGTCATTGGAATGCTAGCCATTAATTTTATAGGTTTAATATAGCTTCCGTTAATGGCTTGTGGATTCCTGCATGGTCAGGCTCCACTAGAGGTGCCTATTAAGGCAGAAAAAGGTGGCAGGTGCCAAGCAGTCTCAGGGCCTGCCAGGGCCAGGCTGGGCAGGGATGCTCTGTCAAGATGTCGTAGTTCTTGTGCAGGTCTGAAACTGTGAGCGATAGAGGTCCCTTCGCAAGCGGACTGCCAAACTGAGTGGCAATGGCCCCTGAGAATGAAAATAAATTGTTTCTGCTGGTTTGGAGGCAGTCATCCAGAGAGGTGATGTAGAATAGGGCTTACGGAGCATGACTTCTTGTGTCAGACTTCCCAGGGTTGAATCTTGGCTATTCTACTTACTAGCTCTATGACCTTGGGCAAGTCATTTAACATTTTTTTTCTTTGCCTCGTTTCCAACAGTAATAGTGTCTGCTTCATAGGGTGACGGTGAAGATTAAATGAGTTAATTTAAATAAAGCAATTAGAACCATGCCTGGCACAAAGTGAGCATTATATAAACGTTGACTATTGTTACTATTTCAAGCTTGGGAGAGCTGCTCAGACAGACCCGGCCAGGCAGCCATCTTGCCCTGGAGTACGGCAGGGGCACCTGGGGAATAAGCCATAGCTTATTCTGGTATACTTAATTATGGTAGCTCCAATTTATTGAGCATAAATAGTACTGAGCCCTATACTTGGAGCATTATAATAGAAGGGTCTAATGAGGAGAAAGAAGGAAAAAGGGAACCACTTAAATAGTTAAAGAAGAGGGAATGTAACTGGGGAATTAGTGATCGATGCAGCGACAAGGTCATCTGGGACAGGGGGCAGCCCAGAGATTCGCCACAGCAGGAGTTCACCCTCGTGCCTGGGCTGAGGGACCACAGGAGAATGCAGGGTCATGGGAGCCATGGGCAGGGGACTCAGGAGGAGCTAGAACCACGGTGGGATGATCCGGTGGGAACGAGAGCTGTGCGGAGAGGACACTGCACAGATGCCACCAAGTCCGAGAGAGAGAGAAACGCCATGGTCTCTCCTTTCTCCCACCTTCCAAGTCTCCCGCAGGGTCTCCTGTCTGCCAGCCTGACCAGGAGCCAGCTGAGAAGCACAGCCTGGAGGCATCAGCCTCTACCACGCCAAGCAGGCCGACAGGAGGATGAGGAGCAGATCTGAGGACAAGACGGCCCCGGACTGGCACATCATTGCCACGAACACACCAGGGAGGCATTTTTATTCCTCAGTTTATAGCTGCAGATCTTGAGGCTGAGGGAGATGAAGTTAATGATTCAAATATTCACAGCTGGTGAAGCGGCAGGATTAGATTCCAGCTGGCCTGCCTTCCAAGTCTGCCTCTGCCCACCCTGTGGTGAGGCCTCTGGACTCTGCTGTTCCCACGTATGCACCAGCCCTACCTCCCTGCTCCGCACACTCAACCTCCTCATCGCGTTGGGTTGTACCTGGGGACTCCCAGGCCATCCCTGCTTGACTTGAAGGGGTGTTGCTTTAACGAAAACTTTTCAGGTGGTGTGGGTGAGCAGCTGGGAGACAGAGGTCTTTGGAGCCTGAAGACCTTCTTGTGCTTTTCTGGTCACACTGTGGCCCAAAGCCTCTGCCACCCTGGGGACCAAACCTGTCACGTTGGAATCACACTGTGGGAGCTTTCTGAAGGTAAAGTCTCTTGATCCCTGGAGATTCTGAATCCAACAAGCTAAGAGGAGCCCAGGAATTGCAGGTACTATACATGTTTTTAAAACTTTCTAGATCGCCCCAAAGCCCAGGCCTAACTGGTGTCCTTTGGCCTCACCATCTGCACAGTCTCACCATGGTGGCCTGCGTGGGTGGTCAAGAGTTGCTCTGTTCAGATTAAGTTAGTCATTAGAGGTCCTTTGGCACCCTGGCTGCCTCAACATCTAGATTGAATGCAGGGAGAGGCCAGGAAAACTTTTTGGATCCAGAGTCCTGCAATAGCCTCGCCGGCATAGACTAGAATGATTTGGTGCACACTATTGGACTGTGTTTGATATGCAAACACTCCAGCAGTATTAGGCTGCCTGTGGAAGAAGGAACTCTGTCATGTTTACATTTGGCTGCTTCTATTTGATATGCCAACGTTTTCTGTTCGCTTTTAAGAGTCTGTGGAGGCGCTGCGCTGAGAGGGGCTGCTTGGCACACAAAGACATTTCACTTACTCCACTCCTAGGTACTCAGACTTCTTAGGCTAGCCTGGAACCATCTCATGGCTGAGAATTTAGAGACACAGCTTGGAGGGGTAATTCAATGCATGATTGTCTCTAAAAAGGAGTTTTACCTAAAGGTTTTTAAAAATAAGATAAAGAAATCAATACCAGAATAAAATTCTATGAACTTGCTAAAGGTCTCCATTCTGGCTGCTCTTTAAAATAGAGGCAGTGAGCTATAAAATATTTATGCAAATGTCTCACCCACAGGCATCCTGATTAAATCAGTCTGTGGGATGGGTTTGGGCATTATTATATATTTTTTTTAAGCTTCCCAAATGATTCTAATGAATTAAGAAGAATCAAGTGTGGTGCTTCTCCCCCGCCCCCCCCCCCCACTTCTTGCTATTAGGCACTGTTACATCAGGTGAGTCGAGCTTGAGATCTGGGGTCTAGCACTTAAAAGCTGTGTGACTTTAGTCATTTAATTTCTCTAAGCCAGGCAGGACAAGCGAGTGTGTGGGCTGGGCTGAGGAGCCCACCTTAGGTGTTGGCAGTAAGGGGCTACGCTGTCTGTAGAAAATCTTGAGCAATAACAACAGCAAATGAAAATGAGTCTGCTTTTGGTTTTCACCATGCAATGGCAATTTTAAACAATATTAGTGATAAAATATTCCTCCTCCCAGGGCTGACTCTTCCCACTGTCACTTCTCCCTACAAGCTGGTAGGTCACTGAGCGTAAGTTTCCTCATCGGTAAAGCTGAGTAAAAGATAAAAACACGTGCTTTGTAGGGTTGTCTTTGCAGTTTAGGAATAGTACGTATGAACTGTCTCTTGGTCACTGTCCTAGAGTGACTCTCCAGCCAGACTGGCTGGCTTTCATCCTGGCTCCATCACTGTAACTTTGAGAAAGTTACTTAGTCTCTCTTCCTCAATTTTCCTCTCTTGTAAACTGGGCATAAGAAATCACCTACTTCATAGCACTGTTTCATTAATGAGTTAATCAATACAAAGTGCGCTGAACCATGCCTGACACATAGTGAGCCCTCAACAAATACTAGCTACCGTTACTGGCATATACTTAGATGTTTATTTACTAATACTTATCATTTTATACCTAATAAACATTTGGCAAACACCTATATGTCTAATAAGTGCCATTTATTTTCTTACTGATCCAAAATAGAAGGTTACCTATCCTATAAGGAACTCCCTCAGCCTCTCTCAATACCATGTCCCTTGTCTACTCTAAAAATCTCATCTTTTCATCTCTTTCCTCACATCACATCTATACTGGAAATAGAACCTCGTCATCAGCATTTCAGACAAGTTATGGCTGGCCTCCAGGCACTGCCTCAAATACAGTAAGACAGATCATTTTTCTAATGCAGAATCTCAGGGAAGAAAGTTTAAATCAAGTATACCAACAGGTGTGCAATTCTGGTTAAAAATAAAATTTTGATTTATAAATCCCTATATCACTTGATCCTATTCACTATAAGAACACTAACTGTAATAATTAACACTGTTTAACATTCTTGGTACACTGCGCACTCTACAAGAGCTTGGCGCGCATCATCTCATTTAATTCTCATCATGACTCCATTAGGTAGGCTCTGTTACTGTCCTGTTCTACAGGTGAGAAAACTAAGGCCAAAGAAGGTAAATACTTGTCTGATAAGTTCAGGTAATGAGTGGCAGCCTCGAACCCAGGTCTCTGTCTCCAAAGTTCATGTTCTTAATAACCACTGCCATCAGCGTGTACACACCTCTTATAGCTCATGTTGTCTGTAAGACTTTTAGTCGGTGAATTTACATTCTGAGCAGTCATGTCTGCAGGTCTAGAGATACAAAGTCAATCTGAGTTAATTCTGTAGGTAGAATTCTCACTCCATCTACAGAATTAGCTCCATATTTTTAGTTCATCTTACACAGAATTCAGAGCCGGCACATACCCTTAGAAGGGCCAAGTGTCCCAGTATAGCTTCACCAACTTTGTTGGATAGTTTTGGGGTCTTTCCTGCACTTCGAGAAGCCCATTCCTGCCTTCCCCACACTTGAAGCACCTGGGCATCAGTGGGCACCTGGGACGTCTTCTGTTTGCTCCTCTTAGCCGGGTCTGGTCCTGTGAGGTACAGACCAAGGCCCTCTGTGAAAGAATTCTCTCCGGCTGATGCTTCTGTTGGAATCCACTCTTGGCTGGAACAATGCTCTTGTAATTTTCTGTCTCCATCCACAGACCCTTTGTCTTCCACCATATACTTCCAGCCCTGTTCTTTCCTCAGGATCCATTTGCATGCTCTCATTTTCTAGCTCATTATCACAATGGCCATTACAATTACAACTGGCTTCTTAATTCATAGCTGCTCTAATCATCCTGACAATTATGGTTAATTCACAGCAGCTCTTATTGTTATCATTATTATTCATTTATTCAGTTTCATTTTTCATATCATTATGGCTTAAGCCAGGGCATCCCAGGCCTCCACGGGGTGAGGGTGCACCGTGCAATGTAGTGCAATCGAAATAGCATGGGCCTCTGTATTGCAAAAACAATATTATAATAATAAAAGAAGTTGAAAAAAAAACACTCCTAATTTAACCACTCTTGCAAAACTGTTTTAATTTTCCCCATGTTTCTTTCTAAATTAGTGGAATTCTTTTACACCGTAGTAATCACAGTGTAACTATGATTTTGCCTTTTTTTTCTTTCGCTTGATGTAATACCAAATACAGTTTTCTATGTTTTACTGTCCGTATAAATTTTATGTTCAATTAGAACTGGAGTCTCTAGCTGCATGGCCTTCAGAGAGGCCTGTGAAGGCAGCCTCTCTGAGCTATACTGAAAACATAATTTATAATGCTTTGCCTGTCTCATGAGGTTTTTGTGAGAATTTACTGAGGGGGTAAATATGCAAATACTCAGCAGAGGACCCAGCAAAGGGAGTTTCAATGCATATTAGTTCCTATCTCATCTTCCTTCAAATTTTGACTCCAATAGCCTATCTTGAATCAATATCTCATTCTTTGGGGCCAAAAAGCCTGGTAGTTGAGATTTCTTTTAAAATACAGGTATTTCTTGAAGTTACTAAGCATTATATATTAGCACTTGGATTTTATGAGCTAGACCCTACGCAAAAGACATAGATAGCCTTGGGAGGCCATACTTGGCCACTTTCTAGCTGTCTTTCTTTAAATTGCCTGTCCCCAGGCCAAAAGACTTCATGCCTCTGTGTTTGCAAAAGGTTAACCCTGCCATTTTATTGACTGCAAAAAACAATGGTAAATTTTAAAATACATTTAAAAAATTATAAACATCACATGCATAAAGCTCCTTTATCATTAGATCACGGTGATCATGATCTCTCTGAAATGTGGTCCTCTGCCTCTTGCCACTGTGGCTGAGTACCACGACTTTAGTTTTTAATGCCTGCAACATTGTCCAGCAAGTTGATATCTTCTAATTTGCTAGCTCATTCTATGGTTGGACTTTTAGGTTGTTTTTGATGGTTTAGTATTATACATAATATTGCAATGAACAACATAATCTAATCATTTTCCTCCTGTTAAAATACTCTTCCAGGACAAATCCCTTAGAAGTGGGATTATGGAATCATAGGGAAGAAGCTTCTTATAAATTCATGAAGCAGCCTAACAAAGCTTTCCAAAAGATCTGCAATGATGTAACCCTCATTTCTTTAATATAGCAAATGTTTTACTTATGTTCAGGGTAGCCAATTAATACTAGTTCTTAAAAATCATGGGAAAGTAGATTAAGGGGAATTTTGTAAAATTAAAGAAACACATTATCTTTTGAGCAAATGAACAATCATTCAGTGCTTCCCCTCCCCTCCCCCTTCACCCCTCCCCTCCCCATTACTCTCAGCTATGCCTTCAGTTTGTATTAGAAACCAAAAGTGAAGTGAGAAGGAGGGCGTGAAATAGAAGGGAGCACAGGAATAACTTCGATTGATACAATGCATTATGGTTTAAGGACAAATAATCCTAACACGGAGTTTAACTACAGCCTTGCAATGGTTAAAGGGCAAATATTATCCTCATTTTACAGATGACAGAACTGAGACTCAAGGAGGTGCAGGGGCTTGGCCAGGGTCACCTGGCTGGTCAGTTGCTTAGCTAAAATGTTGACTCCCACCTCTTGGTCTTTAGATCTGGTCTAAATTTAGGCTCTCTAGACGCACAATTTCAGTTGCCCTAAAGGGGTTTACTTATGAAATAGTCATAGAAGAAATCAGGAAAGTATACAGTTACATGCTGATTTCTCTGATAATGAAGTAACAATAACAAAATCAGCTAACCGGACTCATTCGGTGTTTCCTATGTACCGGGAATGTGCGTCATCTTGTTTAATCCTTATGGCACTTCTACAAAGCAGGTATAGTTATCTTTATAAACGAAGAAACAGGATCACAGAGAGGTTAAGTCACTTGCCCAAGATCCCAGGGCTAAGAAGTGGCCGAGCCAGAATTTGAAACCAGGAAACCTGGCAGTGGAGCTCTTGCTCTCTAGTGTGGAAGGGCAGTCGGAGCCACGAGCCTGCTATGGGACCTTAGATGCATTTCCTAACTTTAGTCTCCACTAAGTTGCTTCCTGGCCCTAAGACGGAACCTTCTTTCACCTGTTCCTGGTTGCAAAAGCAGTGTGAGGCGCTTGCCTGGAAGGTCAAGTGCAGTCTATATTGGGCATGCAGGGGCTTAGACCAGGACTTTGCTGCTCTGCTAAACTCTGATGTTGGACTGAGTGGCCTGTGGCAAAAAAAAGGAGGTTCTGAATTCCCTTTGTTCTCCCCTTTTATGTTGTCCAAAGGAAAACCAAAGCAAAAAATGCCCTTTGAAGCCATTTTCTGTGTGAAAAAGTAAACAGAACCCTTCATAGTGAGAGACTCTGGATTTCAGTGAAGCCACCCTGATCACCAAAGCCTGGGACCACTGCCAGGTGGGAAGACAGACATGGAGCCAGCTTCCAGGCCAACCCGTTAGATCTCTTTATCCCATTCATCAAATTCGGTCCTGACAATTTCCAGTTTTTAAAGCCATATGAATGAGTGCTTTGAGCACCCTTTAAATAATACAAAGTCAATTAATATTCTAAATATTAGTAAGCTGGATTCTTGCCTTATGTTTAGGATGGCAATGGCCATGCTTTGAGTTGATGGAGAGGGTGTGAAGAGTAGGAAAGGAGCTGAACTGGGAGAATAGTCTTTGCAGCACCCTCTAGGATTCTAGGAGAACTTTTCTTGCCCACCTACCCCCCTCCCACACCTCCACCTACCCACACACGTGCACCTACTCCTTTGATGACAAGAGTGACTTTGGCTGTTACTGTGGCCACTGGTTACCTTACAGTAGTGACTATAACAAAATATTCCTGTGCCCAGGATGGGTCTTGCAACTCATGGTACCCTCCTTCCCTTTTCCCCAACTCCCAAGAAAAGGCAATGGCCCCACTTCCCACAGGCTTTTCCTTGGAGCTCTGTATTTCTGATTCTGCAGTGATGGGTTTTCTAACCTGCTGAAGGAGTGAAACAAAGGTTAGAGCCTTGAGCATTGTTGTTGTGGCCTGCACAATGTCTATGAAGTAGTAAACCTCATGAGATGTTATGAGATTTTACATAAAAGTCCGATGTGTTCGCATTTCTTGGGAAGTTGGGCAATGTGATGACGTGGCAATGGCCTTCCTTCCTGACAGCACTTGGCTGGCATGGAGCAGAGTCAGCCACTCCCATCACCTGAGTCTCCATCTGCCTCTCTTGAGACATATTTATGTCCCCTGTTGGTTTCTTTGAGATTTGGGTTTGCATTGCCTGATCTAACAGTCTGGGAACCTGGAGTCCCTCTGTCTCAGTGATCATAGCCAGACTGACCTGTCAGAATCTTTCTGGGCCATGGATATATCAGCTGCCTGTCATTCCTGCCCAGTGGGTGACCAGTGTATGGCCAGGGCAGGAATGGTGTTGTCGGTGAAGTGAGGACTCCCTGCCAATCACTCTACAGGGCATGCACCACGTGCTGACCACTCTGTACACTTTTACTGCTTAGCACTGAGCTGGCCCAAGGGCTGTGTGTACAGGAATCGTGGTCAATCTTCCAGGCACTTAATCCTTTCTTTTTTTTTTTTTTTATTTCAGCATATTATAGGGGTACAAATGTTTAGGTTACATATATTTCCCTTGCCCCACCCAAGTCAGAGCTTCAAGTGTGTCCATCCTCTAGACGGTGAGCATTGCACTCATTTGGTTGCTTTGTTGGCATCATCATTGTATTAGTTGTTAAGGTAAAATATTTTTAGCCGGTGTCAACTATTTATCTCACACTTTCCTCCTTCTTGTATAACAATACAGCTTTATCCAACCCCCAGGAACACAGACACTCCATCCATTTTGCACACATATGCACACACAAACATCTGCTTCTCTTGTCCTTCTTAGCTTCAACGTTTTTGTCCCAGCACAGGGTTTGACTATAAAGGACTGGGCTGTGGGCTTTTGGTTCATTGAGAGGTTAACATCAAAAGACTTTGATCCAGTGGCTCTGAGGCTGTTTAAATGCAAAAGATTTATCAGCAGATGATATCACTGTTGTTTATGTTCTCATCACTAATTACTCCTTGAACATTTCATACCAGATATCATCCATTGGGTGAACAGCATGTGTTTAGAAAATATTCTCTTTCCAAGTGAGTCAAGATGCAAACATGAAATATAGCAAATAACTGTCTTGGGAGACCCACTGCTAAGATGTGCCTCATTTGTTACTAACTCACTTTATAGGTTCAACAAAGAAGAAGAAACTCTGAGATCAGAGGCGAATCTCCCAGCGCCCTGAGAATGAATCACGTCTGAATAGGCTCTGGCCCATTTCTCAAATTGGACACATTTCCTTCAGCCTCCTTAAACCATAAACAGAAGAAATTAAGTATGTCAGGAATAAGTAATATTTTTCAAGTGATTTGAGGAGACAAGTGGTGTCAATTGTGTATGGAGAGATTGAGGAAACAGCATTATTATCAGGACTTGTACCTTCTTACAAATTCACTATTATTGATTAAAACTTTTAATCTGCGTGACATTCACATCACATGTTGTCAGGTAACTGGCTGTGACTTCTAATTCTTATCCTTTGAAACCTTGAGATGCCGGAGAGTGTGATGGATTTGTTGTAAATTGTCTTAATATCCAGCCCAAGCCAACTGAGATCTGAAAAGTTGGCTAAAGATATTACCTAGAAAATAATATCCCGGATCAGTCTGAAAACTGTAAAATGTTTTCCAGTATGGCTCAATTTCAAGTTGTTGGATTGCAAAGATGCACCTGGGTTGAAAGAGCAGCTCTATTGTTCATTTACTTTTTCCCTGTTTCAGATTATAGGTTGGTAGATACCCGCGTAACTCAGGGGAGTGATGAGAGTTTGCTGTGTGCATTGCAGCCTTATTGGGCATAGAAATTGAATGGCTTTAGATACTTCCATGTGAGTTTCACACAGACTCTGTAAGCACGATCTCTTCAAAATAAAACTTGTTTTTCTCCTTTAAACCCTCTTCCTTTTGGAATTACCCATCTTCATGGGCGGCACCATTACCCATCTACACTCAAATTGGGAATCTGAGTCTTCTTCACGGACCCTTACCTGTACTTTCCACACCCAGTCTGGCATAATGTCCTAAATGTTCCCTGTAACTTGACTCCTTCCTGTCCCATCTGTGGGGTCCTTGGTTTCGGTTTTCATCTGCAGCAATAGCTTTTTATGTGATAAGCCTCTGTCTCCCTCACCAACACTGCCAAGTCTACCCTGCACTTGCCACCAGAATCCAGAATGACCTTCTGAAACCCTGGTCTCCTTATGCACCACACAGCTCAAACAGCAAGTCCTGCAGCTCTTGGTCCTTCTTCCATTGCCTGGTCCCCCAGGAAGGCTTGTGGCTATCAATGGCGAGTGAAGAGGCATCCTGAAAATAGTGACTATTTTCTCTCTTCCTAGACTGGGCTTTCCTCAGCAAACTTCTAGATATCTTTAAGATGGCTTCAATATTTTTTTCTGAAAATCCTTCCCAATCCTTCTAGGATAGCTTATTGTATTAGTCCATTTTGCATTGCTATAAAGAAAATACCTGAGGCAGGGTAATTTATCAAGAAAAGAGGTCTATTTGGCTCACAGTTCTGCAGACTGTACAAGCATCACTCCTGCATCTCCTTCTGGTGAGGGCTGCAGGGAGCTTCCAATCAAGGCAGAAGGTGAAGGGGAAGCAGGTGAGTCACAAGGCAAGAACGGGAGCAAGAGAGGGAGGAGGTGGTGCCAGGCTCTTTTAAGCAACCAGCTCTCACATGAATTAATACAGGATAACCCTCTCATCCTGGGGAGGGCACCAAGCCACTCATGAAGGATCTGCCCCCATGACCCAAACACCTCCCACCAGGCCCGACATTCAACACTGGGGATCAAATTTCAACATGAGATTTGGAGGGGCCAAACCACATCAGTTGTTTACTCCCGTGTGTCCAAAAAAGTCTGTACTTTTTATAGCACTAATCCCATGATACTATAATGATTTTGTCTAATAATTTGTCACCTCCATGCTCGATTAGTAACTCCTGAGGACAGAGTGTATGTATATATACATATATATATTTCATCTTTTTTCTCCTCAAAGCTAATGAATAGTTGCCAAATGAATGAATAAGCCCTACTTTTATGCACTTTGCAATTCCCTCTTTTCAGGTGTGTAGATCTTTTTTTGTTCCCCCAGCATTCTTTGGTTTATATGAAATTTTGAAAGAGAAACAAACTATTCTTGCTTTTCTTTGTGGATTTCAGGCTCCTGCAGGTAGGCACCATATGTTCTGCTTTCTCTGAGTCCTCCTCTACTCATGGGCTGGCCCCAAACTGAATGTGCAGTCAGGGATTTTTTTTTTTTTTTAAGTGATGATAAATTGATTTTCATCTGCTTCTGGGAAATGAGAGGGCTTTAGTGAGGAGGGTTTCCACTTTCTCTCCACCCACAAGAAAGAAAAAGAGCTGCTGGATGCTTGGAAACGGAGCCGTATATTTGGGAGATGGATGAAAGTGCTTGTGTAATACTTGGCCGTGAAAGCCTCCTCCGAGTGAGATGACGATGGCCTTTGAAAGATCAAAGAGTCACTCTTTCTCCTTTCTCCGTATGGAATCATCATTGCCATTAATAACCTAGGCTGACTTTTCCTTGGGTAAAATATAGGGCTTTTTACTTCCTCTTCATCCCGATTGTGTAGCTCTCCATTTGGTCTTGGTTTGGTGTAATTGCAGGTCTTCTGTGAGAGCCAGAGAGGATGGGAAAGGGCTTAGGTACATTTGTGAAGGCAGCAGAGAGGATTTATTGCCCTCTGCATCACAGATGACAAACTTTTTTTTTCTGATAAAGGCCAGACAGTGAATATTTTAGGCTTTGTGGACCTTATGGGCTCTGTCACAACTCCTCAACTCCACCGTTGTATGAAAGCAGCCAGAGATCATATAGAATGTGTAAGCCTGCTTGTGTTCTGATAAAACTTTATTTACAAAATCAGGTGGCAGGCTGGATTGGCAGGAGGATTGGCCCTCCGGTAGTTTACCAATGCCTGCCCTCAATCCCATAAACTCTGGCTTCAGGTCTGCTGAGCATCCCAAACGTTGGTGCTTTCTGCAAAACTGAGAAAATTTAGGGTGACTGGAAAAGAATAATAAAAGCTTCTGCTTTCAATTAGCGAAGTTATGTATGTCTGAGAGTGGCTTCCTTTTCAAATAGGAGGGAAGGTCAGCAAATAGGAAGAAGCAAGGAAGGAGCAGGGACCTGTTTCACTGCTGGTCTCCCCTCAAAGTCCCATATGGGTAAAGCCTACCAGGAAGCCAGAGGACCTGGTGGGAATGCATTTGCAGAGTCCAGCCTCTGCAGCACCTGTGGAGCAGGGGAGGGTGGGTTTGAAGCTGAGACACAGTAGCTGGACAAGTGGCCAAGACCCCACCAAGGGTATCAATACTGTTGGCATGACACAAAGTTAGCAATGAGACCCAACCCAAAAAGCAGCACCCAGAGAAATGGGGTTACTCTCTGAGAGTTATATAAGTAAAATCTACACACACTATTGCTTTGATTGCCCAGGTGTAAGATTAGATTCCACCTCTAACTGTAAAGATTTTGAGGATACATAAAACTCTATATAAGGTGATCTGAGTTTATTCTCAGACAAGGAAGGCATGCAATTGTAATTTATTAAGGAGAGACCTAATTGTGTTGTACCAAGTTGAAAAAGAGATTGTATGAGCAGAAGGGAGTTAGATAAGCCTAGAAAAAGGAGTCTAAAAAGCGTATGAGTGCACCCACTGAATTGTAGGTCTAGTGTTCTCAAACAGATTCTCTGAAGTGGTAATGTAAATTATGGCTTGGCAGAAATTAAATATTCATGGCAATGAATCTAATTGATTATAAGGGAATGTTCCCTTTAATAAGATGCAGGAACTGCTAAGGGCAGGTTGACTGCTAGGAACATCCACTGGCGTGGAGAATTTAAAGCTTGAAGTAATAAGAATGCTTGCTGCAGTATTTACATATGTAAAGGTGATCAGCTTCCTCTGCAGCTCCAGGTACAGCCTCCATTGCCAAGGGTAAAATAAGTTAATGCCCTCAATCCACCCACTAAAAGTAGTTGCTTTTGCCTGATTGAGATGGGACAGTCACTTCAGAAGAAGCTTGTTTCATTCAAAGCCAATCATATCTGATGAACCCTAGCTGTTGGGGGCAGGCCTGGGGGTCTGCACCAGCCAGAATTGACACTTTCCTATTTTCTCTACCTACTCTAGCAGCACTGAGGAGAGGGCGCTGGGTGGCTGAAATGATCTTGGGTTGCCTTTTGCTAAAACCTTCCTCACTAGAGGGCTGGGATTCAGGGATCGTGGACATTGGCAGCAAAGGCGAACACACTTGATCATTTATTTTCCTGCGTCATTCAATACAAGGAATTGTTCTGCCATCTTTCCCCTTTGGTGTCCCCTTTGGCATTTCATGTAGCTTGTCTCCGGGCAGAGAAGGCTGTAGTCATCTGTTTGAGAGCTCTGGTTCATGTGACATTTCTATTTCTCATCATATTAACAAATTGCTTGGCCTTCAGCTTTGACATCAGCCTCTCTTAGCCTGGGTTAAGGTAAGTCAGACCTGGATCATTAGATACACTCTTGCTGTGCTGACAAAATCCAGATTCTGAGACTTCAAAGGCAGGTGCCAGGCGTGAGCCATGGTGAATTCCACAAGGTACATGACCCCTTTGAAGTCTCCGAGCAGCTGGCCAGTGGAGTCTCCCTCACCTTGCTGCCCAAGCTATAGCAGATTTTAAAGTCCATTTGAAGGTGGCCTTTTCTACAAA
The DNA here is from genome assembly GCA_963574885.1 of Lepilemur ruficaudatus. Classification (NCBI taxonomy): domain Eukaryota; kingdom Metazoa; phylum Chordata; class Mammalia; order Primates; family Lepilemuridae; genus Lepilemur; species Lepilemur ruficaudatus. Next base: position 9,879 of record CAUYRT010062745.1, on the reverse strand, counting down.
ATAAAATAATGACCCTTCCTCAAGGTTTAGTCTCAGGCCATGAAGTCCAAGTTCTGATGGCTTTATTGCTTTCTTTCTTTCTTTTCTTTTTTGTATAAACAACAAAGGAAAGAGGGTTTTTATTAAAAAAAGAAAAAAACCTGCAAAACAGTGGGAATCTCTTTAAAAACTGAACTCACATGCAGATCATCTATACATGAAATAGATAAAAGAAACGGCTCTTTTGTAGCAGGGCTGAGCCTGTGACCTGGTTTACTAGGGCTCTGTGGGCTTCTATTTGAAAACCACGTCTGATCTACAAAAAAGGTTGGAGTGAGGACGAGGCAAGGCTTTTATTTAATGCTTTTACTATTCCTAAGCTTTAGATCTGTGGAATGCAGAGATGGAACTAGCTATGTCACCTTAATTCTGAATGAATGCCACACACATTGAAAAGTTCACCGAATGTTCTATAGCTGGCATTTTTAAAAGAGTGATATTTAATCAACACCATGGTTTCGAGAATAATCATAATTCCACTTTCCGGTGTTTCTCCACACCTCACTGACTCTCCATTCCATAAGATCTGGCCTCAGTACCCATCTAGCTTGCTCTGCTCTGGTCTTTTAATTTCTCTTTCTCTCTGCTAATGGCCTTATGACCGAATGCTGTAATTTTTCTCCAGGCAGCAAAATGCCATTTCAGCTTTGTTTTCTATAATTTATGTCATATACCATTTTCTGGACTGAATCATGTAACTCATAAGAGTGGCAGATGACGTGCATTACCTAAAAAGGGCCACGCAAAATAAACTGTGGACAAAGCACAGTTGGTTTCATTTTGTAATGGCTGAGAGCAAAGTGGAATGCCGGGGCCAGGGAGAACAGGACTGCAACTCCAGTCTGCTTCATCAGATCCTATTGCCTCTGAACACAACCCCAGTCCCAGGACAAGAGGGAGGCGCTATAACTAATTGGGTGACTTAGCTTTTTCAATATTAGCTTTTGGGAAGAAAGTGAGCAAGATTGGCCTTTATGATGAGGAGTCCCTCACCTGAAAGCAGCTTCTAGTCCCCAAATTTACTTGTAGGTAATTACTAAAATGTTTGTCTCCTCCAATGAACATGTGCTCTTGCTTTTAATAGAGAGGAAACACATCATGGCTCATTTTTGCCTTATCTGTTAGGGAGCTCGAGGGAAAGTTAGTATTGAGCAGACATCAGTTTTTGTATCACTTCTTAAGAAAGGTGACTTATCCATTCGGTCTAATAATATTAGTTAACTGTGTTCTGGTTACTCTAACTTATTATATTAGTTTTCTAGGGCTGCTGTAACCAAGCACCACAAAGCTGGTGGCTTAGAACCAGAGGGGTATATTGTCTCACAGTTCTGGAGTATAGAAGTCTTAAATCAAGGTGGTAGCAGGGCCTTGCTCTCCCTGCAGGGTCCAGGGAAGGCTCCTTTCTTGCCTCTTCCTAGCTCCCGATGCTTGGTGGCAATCCTTGGCATTCCTTGGCTTGGTGGCAATCCTTGGCATTCCTTGGCTTGTAGTTGCATCACTCTGATGTCTGTCTCCATCTTCACACAGCTGTCTTCCCTCCATGTGTGTCTCCTTGGTGTCTCTACATGTTCACGTGGCCTTCTTAGAAGGATACCAGTCATTGCATTCAGGGCCACCCTATCCAGGATGACCTCATCTTTACTTAACTAATTACCTCTGCAAAGGCCCTAGTTTCAAATAAGGCCACTTTCTGAGGTCCCGGGTAGACGTGCAGCTTTGGGGATACTGTTTAACCCACAGTACTCACCACAGCTCGTATTGGCTTTGTAGCACCTATCCCTGTCTGGAAAGATTTTGGTATTATGTGTGTTCCTTGTTTGCTGTTTGAATCCTTCCCCCACCACCCCTGCTGTGACAGCGACATACCAGAGTATAAGCTTCAGGAGATCTGGGACTTTTCTTGTCTCTTTCCCTGCCATAAACCTGGCATCTAGTAGGAACTTAAAAATAATTTTGCTAAATTAACTCATTCAGAGCTCAATTTTAATAGATTATCCCCATTACAGTGTGCTCTTTCCTTTGTTAAAATGGTTTTTGAGTTCTCCTGTTTATTTTCAACTAACTACCTAAAATCCTATTTGGAGGAAGGAGTGGAGAAGAAATTATGAACAAAAAAAAAAAGGCTGTTGTTTGGAACTCACAGTGTATTTTTCCTGAGACACAATGCAATGAATAATGATGAGATTCCCAGGCCATCTTTTAAAGCTAAAAGTTTTTAAAATTAAAGACTTTTTAACTTTAAATGGACCAGAAATATTATATATTGGCAGTGAAAAACACTACAAAAAAACCCCAGTGTGTTCAGTGTCATTTCTTTCAGTTAGCTCAGGGGTAGGACTGTACACATACCTGGCATTTGGTAGGAGGGTAATTGATGTCTGCTAAATGAATTCATTTATTAAAACAGGTACACCAGGCTGGGCGCAGGGGCTCACTCCCATAATCCCAGCTCTCTGGGAGGCTGAGGCAGGAGGATTGCTTGAGCTCAGGACGTTGAGACTAGCCTGAGCAAGAGCGAGACCCTGTCTCTACTAAAAATAGAAAAAATTAGCCGGGCAACTAAAAATAGAAACAAAATTAGCGTGGTATGGTGGCGCGTGCCTATAGTCTCAACTACTCTGGAGGCTGAGGCAGGAGGATCGCTTGAGCCCAGGAGTTGGAGGTTGCTGTGAGCTAGGCTGATGCCATGGTACTCTAGCCCAGTTGACAGAGGGAGACTTCATCTCAGGAAAAGAAACAAAAAAAACTGACAGCTACGCCAGTGTACCTGGCCCCTTGGACAACATCTTTTCTCATCATAGGAGGTGTGATGAGGAGTTAGGGTGGGGTGGGTTGGAAGTTGGATCTGAATACTTGACTTTTTGCTACTTTTAGCCTTTTGCTGTTTTCAGATCACCTGTGGGGGAAACCTTAGCTTGTCTCCAGAGAGATCTTGAAGTTTGATTGCCATAAGCTGGGTCCTGCCGTGGTCTAAGTTTTGTGAATCACATCTTTCCTGAGCCCCTGGGAGCTGTGCTTGGCATATCATATAGCTGAGAATTTGGGAGCAATCCACAATGAAAATGGGCCTGAAAAGTGATATAAAATGTAGCTGATGTCACAGTTAATACACTTACTTAAAAATGAGTCTGAAAGAAAAAAACAAGAAAGAAGTGAGAGAAAGGGTGTGAGACAACAGGAAAACATTCTCTGTTTTTGCTGTCTATTACAGATTGCTAGAAGGACAAGCAGTAGAGAATGTTCTAGAATGATTTTCAGGATGGCAGCAGCCTCTTTGCTTAATACCATTCCACTTACATCTTCCCCCGTCCCCTTTTAATGGACTAAGAGTAGCTGAACCATCACAGTTAAATAATAATCCAAGCCCCCTTGCAAGAGGGCATGTGATTGATTGACAGCAACCGCGGCTGAGTCTGTGTTAGGAGTTCACAAACACATTTTAGCGGCTTCTGAAAAGTCATTCCAGCAGATGACATCACCTACTGCAGGGAGCAATCATGGTGGGAAGCAGGCCAGTAGAGTTTTTCTTTATGACTATCTCCTAAATGCACAGACATACCCGCTAAAACGCATTTCCTTTCCAAAGCAAAAAGAAGCAGGTCCTGTGGACTTCACAGTAAATTAGAAGCTGGGGCGACTGTGGGTGCTGAGATTTGACCTCATCAGAGGAACACAGTCATCTTCACCTGGATTCTTGTGTGTCATGTGGACGCAAACAAGCGAACCCAGTAATTCACCTCATTCCCCAGAGTCCTTGCTAAAGGAGCAGCATTGAGTTCCTTCTGGCCTTGACAGTGTCTTGGTAAGGGGCATTACTTTTCTTTTTGCTGAGTTTATTAATTAAGGGAACATGAGCTGTTTTAACAGATTAACCCCAAATTCTCAGGGAGTTAGCACAAGTTCATTTTTGATTTACATCCCGGTCCAACATGCTTGTTTCTGGACACGTGGCCTTCCACCGGTCATCAAGGACCTGTGCTCCTTCCATCCGGGGGCCCCACACTCTCTGGGCCCTCAGGATGTTCTCCATTCAGAGGGTGGCTAGAGAAAGAGGGTGGAGTGTCAACACGGGAGGCTTTTATGGGCCAGGCCTAGAAGTGGCTCACCTCACTTCCTTCCACATTCCTTTGGCTGAAACTCAATCCCATAGCCCCCTAAGTGCCAAGGCTGAAATATGTGGTCCAGCTGGGTGCCCAGGAGGGAGAGGTAAAAGGTGAGGTGAGCACCTAGCTAATCTCTGCCACAGAGGGCAATGTTTGGAGACCTTGTTCTTCCCTACAAGTAAAATGACATGAGAGGAATGGCAGACTTGGCCCTAGGTCAGGCTCCCTGGTGGGCTCAGTGTGGAGGCTTAGAAGTAGGGTGCAACCTTTGTCCCCGCCCATGTACAAAACACATTCCCATGGGCAAACCCAGGGTTATTCTCCACTCCCTGTGCATTATGGGTATAACTCTAGGCATTTCCTAAGAAACTGAGACCCAGAGAAGAAAAATGTCTATCCCAGACCACATAGCTAATTGTGGCAAAGTTTGTAAGAATAGTGTTGATGGCAAGATAATGTCAAATTTTCCTCTCTATATACACATATACACACACATATATATACACATGTATATACATATGTGCATATGCAGACACATACATATGCATATTCACACATGTATGCATACATATACAGATATATGTATACATATATCAAAATAAATAATTTGAGAACTTAAATATTTTAATTATTAAAATTTACTTTTGATATATCCTCAAGGATTTTTAAAATTTTGTTTTGTCTTCTTTTTATAGAAATAAGGTCTCACTCTTGGTAGTGGCACTATCATAGCTCACTGTAGCCAGGAACTCCTGGGCTCAAGCAATCCTCCTGCCTCAGCCTTCTGAGCAGCTGAGTAGTAGGTATGTGCCACCAAGCCCAGCTGTTTAGAGGTGGGGGTCTTGCTGTGTTGCCCAGGCTGGTCTCAAACTCCTGGTCCCAGCCTCCCAAGTTGCTGGGATTATAGGAGGGAGTCATCACTCCCAGCTCCACCCCTACTTTTTGACATTGAAGTTGAAATTAAGAATAGCTGACTCAGAAGGCTAAGAAAAATAGTCTATTTAATTTGCCGTTGGGACTAAATAACAAAGCCTGACTCAGAGTGTTTAAAATAATAAATACTATATTCTTAAATTATTCATTAAAAAAACTTTAATATAGTTCCTACCATGTGCCAGATACCAAGAGCCTTAAAATTACTCTCTTAATCCTCATAGGAATCATATAGGAGAAATGCTATTATTATTACCATATTACAGATGAGAAATTGCAGTCCAGAGGGGTTAAGTAACTTCCTTGATCACAGAATTAATTAATGGTAACTAAAACTTTAACTCAGAAAGTAGCCTCTTAGCCAGTTCTCCCAGCTGTTGCATTATGCAACCCCACATCAGATTGTGCAGAGGCAGAACAGGTCTTTTGGTAACTCAGTGGCACCCAGATGCACAGGTTCTTTCTATATTTTACCTATTGTCTCTGTTTTACCTTATGGTATGAAAACAAAGTGGCTGCCCACAGAGCTGGGGTGAGACACTTCCCTATGCACATCTAGTAGGGGAGAGAGACTAGTTTCTTTTTCCTAGTCCTGAGTCTGCCTCTCTTTATGTTTCTTTGGCCCAAATATGTCCAACTTGCCTCCCATTCTTGAACCAATCAGTTAACAAGGGGATGGGCCAGCATGATTGGCTTAGCTTCAGGTTAATTGTTTGGTGTGAAGTACATGATGAAAACAACTGCAAGGTCCACGGTAGATGCCATCAATTCCAGGCACAGATCTGACTCTGATGCATGGCCTTACTGGCTTATCAAGTGATGCTTGGCAGTCCACTGTATTTACTTACAATAAAATGATGCTTTGAGATGTCACAGCACTTTTACGTATGTTGTTTCACTTCCCAATTAATAGGTAGGACAAGTTTTATGATTCCTATTTCTTAGATCAGGAAACGGAGGTTCATGGAGGAGAGCTGTGTTTTTCAAAGTCACACAGATAGTGTCACAGCAAAGACTTGAACCTGTGTCTCTTAACTTGTGGTGCAGCCATCTTTCAATGAGCTACTCCATCTTAATTAGGCATAAAGTCACACACTAAAAGCCATCTCTGGGCAGAACAGACATATGGGTCATTTTAGGATTGGTCACTTTAGTTTGATTTTATTTATTTTTAAATTTCTATAGGAGGACTTAAGCATTGTATTTGCCTCAATTCTCCTGGGCAATTTCTAACTAGATTTTTGCCTCTTTAGACTCAGCCTGAATGTTCTACTTTTTGCTATCCCTAAGGACTTAAGGGCTGTTAAAAATTCCTAATGCTGGAAGCCTTTTATGCATGAAGAAAAGGTTTAGGAAGAGCATAGCAGCAGCCAAATCTCCAGGACATGATGCACTTCCTCTGCAAGGAATTAAAACTTCTGGAACTTCTTTGTTTCATTAAAAGTATAAGAACAAACATTAATTAACAGAAAAATTATTAAAATAATGCATAAAACATGTCCTGCTGGTCTCTGGAATCTGACAGTCTTAATTTTCTTTTCTTTTGCTCTGTATGTTCTATAAATAATGTCTAAAACTTAGCATGCTACAAATTAATTAATTTGGGAGAACTAACTGAAATTATAACTGTGGTGAGGGTGCGAATTTTAGAATTGTTATGGTAGTAGTTGTTATATTTATGATTTAGTGAAGCAAAGGATTGGCCCACTGTGGCAGTGAGAGGTCAGCTGTTGGCTCTTGCTAAGTTCTGAATTTTATAGAGATGATAGAAACTTGGAGCTGAAAATACCTCACGATACCTGACGCATAGAAGATGCCATATATATTTATTGCATATTGCTAAATAAATGAATCCCCACTCTTTTCAAATAAGAAAAGTAACACCAGAGAGGGGGAAAGACTGACTTGTGGTCACATGGTCTATTACAGCAGAGACTGTACCAAGACTCAACACTCTGGATTCTTAGTCCGGTGCTCATTCTACCAAATTTTGAGTTGAGGAAAGTCCTTCATTCCTGTCACACAAAGCAAGTTATGCAAATTAAATCTATGAAATAGATATGCAGAGTTATAGGAAAGGTACTCTTTACCTAGGTGGATCTTTCAATGTGGGGTTTGATTAGAATTGAGAATCCCAATGTAACAAATTTAGGATGGGTAGGAGCATCAAGGTGAGGTGTTTTTCTTTCTTTCTTTCTTTCTTTTTTTTTTTTTGAGACAGAGTTTCACTCTGTTGCCTGGGCTAGAGTGCCATGGCATCAGCCTAGCTCATAGCAACCTCAAACTCCTGGGCTCAAGCGATCCTTCTGCCTCAGCCTCCTGAGTAGGTGGGACTACAGGCATGCACCACCATGCCCGGCTAATATTTTCTATATATATTTTTAGTTGGCCAATTAAATTCCTTCTATTTTTTAGTAGAGATGGGGTCTCGCTCTTGCTCAGGCTGGTTTCGAACTCCTGACCTTGAGCAAGCCTCCAGCCTCAGCCTCCCAGAGTGCTAGGATTACAGGCATGAGCCACCATGCCCAGCCTAAGGTGAGGGTTTTAAGAAGGCTGAGTATGCAAAATATCTGTTGATGCTTTCTTCTGAAGAATTCGAGGAAGTTCTTATAATGAACCAAGAAGTCATTTGCCTGAACAAGAGTCTCTTGAAATGGTTGTGTTATGTTAATAAAGTTGTGTTGATAAAGACAATATAATAATAAAGTCATTTTAATGCAGGTGGGGAGAGCTTTGTGTGGTTAGATGATTTCAGTTATTAAGAGGAAAAGGCAGAAGAGCTGCAGAGGTCCAGAGAGGGGCCCAAGATAGAGGCAAACAGAGCAATTGATGGAGTGACAGTAATGTAGGTGTGCAGATAAGGCTTGGAAAATCTCTTAAGGGAGAAAGAGCCTTTTGTTTATCACTCTCCACTTACGTTCCTTCCTAGGTGTGAAATCCTCTATGGAAACCCTAAGAATTATTTTTACTGGGGAGTTTGGAGTGTAAAGAGGTAAAAAAAGAAAAATTAGCCCTTTGTACTAAGGTAATAGGCAAAAGTTTTGAAAACTTAACAAAAATTAGGTATCTAAATGGTAAAACTATGTGCTAAAAATCAATGAATAGCAAACAAACAAAACAACCCAAAAATAACAACAAAAAACTTACCTACAACAATAACAATGACAAAAACCACCTTTTTAATTTCGAAAGCGTATTTCATTTGCAGCCTTTGGAACAATGGCTGATTAACTAATTGCCAAAATTGTTTTCTAATGATTGGTGTCTAGGCCATACTTATCCTTAAATATCTGCTATTTAGTGTTTATAATATTTATTTATGATTTAAATTTTGCAAATAGTTTTATGTCAAAATGACCAAAAAATAGAAATGAGTGTAGCTGCATATCTGAGATGTAGTGGGTTGATTAATCCCTTTTTGTTGAATTCTCTAGGATTACTCTTAATGTTATCACACTCAGTGGGAATCACCAGCCTGGGAATCATAATGGAGTCTATTTGCAAAGGTCTAGAAAGAGTTGTAATGAATTAGATCATGAGGCTTTTCAATGTATCCAGTACTTTCTTTTTAAATGTTTTTAACATTTTTAAAAAAATTTCACCATGTTACAGGGATACAAATGTTTAGGTTACATATATTGCCTTTGCCCCACCTGAGTCAGAGCTTCAAGCATGTCCATCCCCCAAACGGTGCACACCGCACCCATTAGGTGTGAATATACCCATCCCCTCCTCCCCTCCCACCTGCCTGACACCCGATGAATGTTACTACCAAACGTGCACATAAGTGTTGATTAGTTAATACCAATTTGATGGGGAGTACATGTGGTGCTTGTTTTTCCATTCTTGTGATACTTCACTTAGTAGAATGGGCTTGAGCTCTATCCAGGATAATACAAGAGGTGCTAGATCGCCATTGTGTTTTGTGGCTGAATAGAACTCCACAGTATTCATATACCACATTTTATTAATCCACTCATATGTTGATGGGCATTTGGGTTGTTTCCACATCTTTGCAATTGTGAATTGTGCTGCTATAAACATTTGAGTGCAGATGTCTTTTTTATAGAATGTCTTTTTTTCCTTTGGGTAGGGGCCCAGTAATGGGATTGCTGGATCAAATGGTAGTTCTACTTTTAGCTCTTTGAGGTAGCTCCATATTACTTTCCATAGAGGTTGTACTAGTTTGCAGTCCCACCAGCAGTGTATGACTATTCCTCTCTCTCCTCATGCATGCCAACATTTGTTGTTTTGGGACTTTTTGATAAAAGCTATTCTCACTGGAGTTAAGTGATATCTTATTATGGTTTTGATTTGCATTTCTCTGATGATTTAAAGATGCTGAGAATTTTTTCGTATGTTTCTTGGCCATTAGTCTATCTTCTTTTGAAAAGTTTCTGTTCATGTCCTTTGCCCACTTTTTAATGGGATTGTTTGATTTTTTCTTGCTGATATTCCTGAGTTCTATATAGAGTCTAGTTATCAGCCATTTATCAGATGTGTAACAGGTGAATATTTTTTCCCATTCTGTAGGTTGTCTGCTCTTGTGATAGTTTTGTTGGCTGTACAGAAGCTTTTTAATTTGATCAGGTCCCATTTATTCATTTTTGTTGTTGCTGTGATTGCCTTTGGGGTCTTTTCCATAAATTCTTTCTAGAAAGAAAGACGCATAGAAGATGCCATATATATTTATTGCATATTGCTAAATAAATGAATCCCCACTCTTTTCAAATAAGAAAAGTAACACCAGAGAGGGGGAAAGACTGACTTGTGGTCACATGGTCTATTACAGCAGAGACTGTAC
>CAUYRT010062742.1:0-16416 GCA_963574885.1 Lepilemur ruficaudatus | reverse complement strand
CAGTCTCACTCTCTTGCCCAGGCTAGAGTGCTGTGGCATTAGCCTAGCTCACAGCAACCTCAAACTCCTGGGCTCAAGCGATCCTCCTGCCTCAGCCTCCTGAGTAGCTGGGACTACAGGCATGCACCACCATGCCTGGCTAATTTTTTCTGTTTTTTGTTGTTTGGCTAATTTCTTTCTATGTATAGGACAGACGGGGTCTCGCTTTTGCTCAGGCTGGTGTCAAACTCCTGAACTCAAGCAATCCTCCCACCTTGGACTCCCGGAGTGCTAGGATTATAGGCGTGAACCAGGGTGCCCAGCCTGAAACTACTCTCTTATAGCTTGAGGCCCAGGTCCCCAGATCTGTGATCAATCTCTAACTAGAAGTAGATGTGTATTCTACAGAGAGCTGCTTAGGATAGTGTGAGTTTCAATATGACATACAGTCACTCATTTACTACTTTTTTTTTAACAGCTAGGCTGATTAGATAAGTTCTTGTTAAATTGACCTTTTATTAGTAACAGATAAACGTCTTTATTTCTTTCTGTTTCACTTACTGGTCTTAAATGACAGGAAGTATTTCGTTTTACGGTCTTGCTGTCAAGTTTTTGGTTAACCAATGCTTCTACTTAGAACTCTAAGCTCTCAGAAGACAGTTACCTACTCCCTTGATTTGCCTTGTTTGCTGCCAAGATAACTTCTCCTGCATAATTTAAGAAAAGCCTATTGGTGATAATGACCACATTCTCGGGTTTGGACTCTGGGCTGTGGCCTATTAGCTACCCTGTATGGACCAAAATCCTGTAAGAGCCCAAGATTCAGATTCAATTTCCTAATGTGTCAATTAGCTTCACTTTGTTAACATGCAAAACTCTTAAGCCCAACCTGTCCCAGAAATGAGAACAAAACTGACAGAGAGGCATAACAACTCCACCACAAATAATGGGGATGGGGTGAAAAGAAGTGACCAAATACATGACCTACTAACTATGTATAATAATTATAAAAATGTTTCATCACACAAAGAATAATAGCATCTTGGAACTGAAAAGAACTTCACCAAAATTTACATCTTATACAATCATAGTAACAGAGCATATGTACTTTCTTATTCAACAGATTTTATTGAGCTTCTGCTGTGTGCCAGGCACTATTTAAGGGACTGGAAACAGAGCAAAGAGGGCTTGGCCTCCCTTTACATTTTAATGTGGGACAGGATGTGGATTTTTTTTAAAATCATAAATAAGAATTTCAGACTGCAGTAAGTGCTATGATAAAAATAAAATTGGTGGGGAGAGTACTTGCCCTATGGTGGTCAGGGAAGCCTCTCTGCGGTGGTGACATCTGAGCTGATGAGAAGAGGCTGGCCACACAAAGATCTGTGGGCAGAGTATTCCAAGACACAGGGACAGCATGTGTAAGGGGCCTGTGGCAGGAACAAGTTTGGACAGCTCAAAGAACAGGGACAAGGGTTGTGTGGCTGGCACTTGTCAACTAAGAAGCAGGTAGAAAAGAGGTGGCAGGACAGGTTGGCGGGAATCTAAACACAAGGAGAGAGTCCTGTAAACTGAGGTGAGTGCTTTAAGGGATTTTGAAAAGGAGACTTATAGAATCTGGCTTACACTGTAAAAAGGCCACTCTGGCTGCTATGTGGATAAGATTGTCTATGGGGCAAGAGTAGGTACAGCATGATCGGCTGGAGAGTTGCTATAGATGTGCAGGCATGGATTACACTAATGGCCAGAGCTAGGGTGGCCAAAGTGGAGAAGAATAAAAATGGTAGGATTTGGGAATATATTTGGATGTAGAGCCACAGGACTTGCTGATGGACTAGAGGCTAACTGCGGGAAAAAAACATTTAGGTACTAAAACTAAGTATATAATCACCTCTACTATAATCATCACTAATTTAGTGATTCTCTCTTCACCCTTCCCAAAACTCTGCCAACACTACCCCTATCCCGCCCCCACCACCAGAATACGCTCTGCTTGCTCTAGATGACAGTTTGAGAGGCTTGGACTGCCAAGCATTGTTCAGTCAACCCTCAACGTCAAGACTAAGGAAGGGTGAGGACGTAGGGAAGGAATAGTGGAAACCCAGTTGCTGCCATCTGCCATTTACTGAGTAAGAGACACGCGGAGAGCGGGATGGGCTTCCACATGTTCAAGAGAGATTTCAGGGAGAAAGAACTGTTCCGTCGCCTCTCACGAGTGAGTATGTATGTGTGCTGCCTTCCCATGAAGAAACATTGTATAAAACCAAAAGAGGAAGTATAAATATTCGGTATTTGTAGGTATTTTTTTCCATCCAACTCCTTTTCTTTTAGAGGCTTAAAAGAATTAAACTTCTTCCTTAAAATTAAAACATACTAAACAATGACAAAGAGTATATTTAAAAATCCCATTACCTAAACACAGTTATTTTCATGGTTGCATCTACAGTCCCACCTTTATTCACACACACTTACATACAGTCACATGTATAGTCACAATAATTATGACTTTGCATTCTACCATTTTCATCGAGAATTAGACTGCAAACACTTTTCATGTTTCTAAAACATGTTTATATTAATTGTACCACAACATCCCAACATGTTAGTGAGCCATGAGCCCTTAGAGCCTACAGCCGTTAGCCCTAAAATCAAGCACTTGAATCCTCCTTTATCTCAATGTTGTATAATAATTTCAAGGGGATAACCCACCTTTGGTGCAAATAAAAGCCAAAACAATGTCAAGTGTGTAAGCTTCAAGGCTCTTGGTAAAGTTGCCATGTTTGGTAACTCATGAAATGTCTTACAGAATCATTTACCTGTCAATGAGTTTCCAAACCAAGTGAGCAAAAAGAAATACCTACATTTCATTTAGGGATTATTTACCTAGGATACTAGAATCACTCACAAAGCACAGCAGGAAATCGGCTGAACCTACACCAGAGAGTGCACACTTTTTTTTTTTTTTAAAGGGGGAATCAAAGATAGACTTCATGAGGACATCACCTTCTCCAGAACTGTAACTTCACCAAAATCTTAGCATTCACTAGGTGGCTAAGTGCTACTTGGCAAGAGTCCACAGATGAAACGCCGCAACAGACAACTCTCTGAATGTTTTAAGGATAGTTTTTCATTGAAATAGTTCACTATATTTAAACACGTGTGGGTAAGTTTAGAACTGTATATATATCATACAGATAAATGTTATAGAGAGAGAGATTACTATACTGTATTCTAAAGGTGTCTTTCCTTTAAAGCTTCCTAACTCCTCAATGCACAGCTAACAGTTTCATGTGCTTATGCAATTGCCAGTTTCCCAGCTGTCCTCTAGACTCTTCACTATGACATCGTATTTTAGGCAATGCTAAAAGTAGTAGTTCTACAAGAACTACAGAGTTGTACAAGAAACTACAAGAAAAATCCTGTATCCCTTGATACCCTGGTATCCTAGGGGTTATACAGTTCAGAGACATGAGGTTGACACCACTAAAGTCTGTTGTCAGCTTTAAAAGGAGACAAGCAGCAGCCTCTCTATGAAGACTCTCCCCAGCCTGGGAGACCAGCCCTCTCCCATATTTTTGTTTGCTAACCTTAACTTGTGAGTCCGACCCTTTCAGGAGAATGTCTGAAGGAGAAAAAGAAGTGCTATCTACAGATCAGATACCATCACAGAAAAAACTGGACCCCATCCTGGAAAACTGAGGAAATTGTTCAGTTTTGCAAAATTGTATCATATTTCAAAGCCACTGGTTAAGAAGCACCCCTTTAAGGAATTACATGATGATTCTGTTTGTAAAAGGAAATGGTAAGCCTGTATTTTAATATTTATGTCAGTACAGATTTTCACATCTCCTGGCAGAGCTTACACTGAAAAAAGAACTCAAAAAGACATCCAAATTCTTTGGACAACAACAAGTAGTCAGCCATATCAAATATTGCTTGAAATAATTAAGCTGTCAGCATGGCCTTGGAAATATTTGGGCTATAAGAGTATCTGGATGTCTTATTAGATTTCAGGATAGTATGTGACCTGCATATTACAATCCTCCACATTCCCTAGCAAGAATTAAAGTGACCAAATAGAGCCAACAAAATAATGCTGCACTTCCCATTCCCCTTCATTTCTCTCTTGAACCATTAAGTAACATTTTCATGGATTTTTAAAATCTGTGCATCAAAAACCATATGTCAAAACACTTAAGAAGTGGGAAATCATATGAGTGATGAGACAAAAAAAAAATCCATAAAAATATTAATGCCATTAGCCTTAGAGATCAGCACACTTCACATTTACAGGACCAAACTATCACGTGACTTCACTTTCAACTCTAATAAAAAAGATACAAGTTAAAATTGGAATAAAAAAATCTGTTCGGTTAAGCAAATTCTTTCTCATTTTTTACTACCATTTAACCAATAACATTCACCTTTTATTTACAAGTGTATAAATAATTATATGGCCTTGGCTTAGTTTTCTGTGAAATCCACAGAAATGTCTACTTGCCATGGGCTCAGGGACCCAACACCGACAGAACAATCTCCTGTTAACTCAGGTAAACTAAGACTCATTTGACAGATATTTTGAATGCAAGGGTTGAAAAACAGCAACCCAGAACAACCTGGCTCTTTGGTTTACACTTTTCATTTAAGATTCACATTCACAGCTTAGAACTCACTAAATTCAACTGACAGGATTTTAAAGGGAGTTCTTCTGGGGGAAAATTGCCAATGAGGAGTTAAAATTTTAAAGGCACGTCTCAGGTGGTTTACATTTTCCCACTACACTCCCCGGCTGACTTTTAATTTCTACTTCACTCTTTCATTTATTAAATAAATGATAGAAATTCCTTCCAAGATTTTCTTTTTAAATATTCCGGATTCGCAGCCCACATTGCAGAGGCCAAACCTTGGCTGGCGGCAAAGACGCTGTGTCTGACAGAAAGGTGTGGGCAGAACATTTCCCACAGGAAGAGATCTCAGAACACACGCAGGCCCAGAATTCCAGCACAGAGAGGCACTGACGGATATTTATGGGCAAGCCGGGCCGTTTACTTGGTTCCTTCTGTCAGGAAAGTACAAACATTCGTTTCAGCAAGCTCTGGTCACCATGGGTCAGCTCAGTGAGCCAGCTTCAAACCCCTTGAACCACAGCTGCAAAAAGAAACTCCTTAAAGTACTGATACAGTCAATATTATAGCCTGCCACGCATAATTCAGTGAAAGAAGAGAGAAACTAGACACAAGTCACTGACAAGTGGTCGGAATATAGTCATTTTCATCCCACTCCTAAAGGAATGTAGTTTGGGGCTGGGAGAAATCCTGTCCATGTTTCACTTCTTGCTCCCCAAGCCTTCCAAGACCAACTGAGAATAAAAACCACCTCCTTCCAATCTGCCCTTGCTCACCCCAACTCACAGTTCCATCAGCCAATGCATAAGGAAATTTTTCTAGCAGGGGTTCCTGAGCTGGTTCCCAAAAGACTTCTTAGGACACTGAGTCAAAATAATGTTCAAGGAGAACATCCAATAAAAAGATATCTCCAGCTGTCATTAAAAGCAAGAACAAAGAATAGCTTTGTCCAGCTTGAAGCAGCTCTGAAAAATTATTCTCTGTCAGTGGGCCCAGAGAAACAGAAAACAACTAGCCAGAGATGAGACTTCCTGAGAAGGCTGAGGCCCCTCCCATATGCTCACCTGGTAGCCATAAAGGCAGCATTTTTCCAGGTGTTATCTGTGGACCACCTGAGTCAGAACCACCTGAGTCAGAACCACCTGAGTCAGAACCACCTGGGTTACTGCAAAAAAGGCAAATTCCCAGACTTGGCCAAACTTCCAAACAGAATCTCTAGCAATGCGGCCTGAGGGCCTAGCAGATTTTAACAAGCTCCCAGGGACTCCCTTGCACAATAAAGTTTGAAAACCATCATCAAATCCAAACTCTACTGTGCATGTCCCAACGTTTTAACTATTTTCTCCAACAGAAATCATGGACACGGTACATTAAAACACCAACTCCCCACTTACAAGTATAGACACAGTCCCATTCACTCTATACTCCCCACAACCCTATGAAGTATTTTAAACTCCTTTTATGAGAAAACCGAGGCCCAAGGTCACACTTTTCATAAGTGGCAGAGTAAAGATTTGTATCCAGGTCTTTCTGACATGAAAGGTTTTCCTTTCACATGACTCCCTCTACTCCTTTCTTTCTAGTGGTCATTTACAGACGGTTGGCCATGACGACCCCCTTCAAACCCACCCAGACATGACCACTTCCATCACAGGTGGCAGTGGCCAAAGAACTGCTAGCATGCTGCATCTGGATTGGGTCACTACAATTTCAGAAATATAATACATGAAAATTTTTGGAACTATCTAAAGAGATTTTTAAAAAAGGAATAAAGAGGGTATAAGACAAAAATTTTAAAACTTAACTGAGATGAGGTTGGGAGAGTACGATCATATATAGAAGGTGGTGAACACACATTTTCATCTCCACTTCAGAGCAACTAACTGACAGGACTTAGGTTAGATATACAGATGAACTTTCTGATGGGGAACAGTGTAATACTGGCATGGAGGTTACATAATGCCATTGATGGGAAGAGTTTCAAAAATGGACGCCTGTACGCAGGGCAGGGTTTCTCAACCCCGGCACTACTGATATCTTGGGTTGGATAATTCCTTGTTGTGGGCTACTGTCCTGTTTATTACAGGATGTTTAGCAACAACCCTGGCCTCTACCCACTAGAGGACAACAGCATTCCCCGACCCCTCCCCAAGCGTGACAACCAAAAATGTCTCCAAACATTGACAAATGTCTCAGAGGGTGGAGGCAGGGAGGACAAACCCTTCCTCAGTTGAGGACCACAGCTCTAAGAGTTAGAGGGACTCTGCCTGAAAAAGGGGAGAGAAAGGGGGTCCGGGAGGGGAGGAACCAGATGTCCTTTCAAGGGGTCAGGGTCCTGCTAGCCCAGTCACTGAGAACTGAAATTGCCAGAGGGAAAAATGGAAGAACGTGGATAATCCAAAAACTGGGTACCCTGCCTGAGATGGCCAAGAATCAACTGCCCTCAGGAAAAGAACAAAAAGGAAGAGATGAAGCCAAAAGAAGATAAAAGAAATCATGTTGCCTTCTGGGATCCAGATTTAAAAGCCAGGGCTCCACAGACTCCAACTCCTGGGAAGGTGCTTTACCCAAGGCTGAGTTTCTGAGAAAGAACATGTCAGAGCTGTCACCCATGTCGGAGTTGAGTCTTCTTTTAAATGGTGTTGACGTGACACTGAGATTGAACACCCTGGCATGTGAAACATGGGAAAGCGAGGGGAGAAAAACACAGAGGCCGCCCTATCTCAAGGGCCTCCAGCCACTTGAACGCACAATGATAAGATTATAAAGCTTGAAGAACGGATATGTGTTCTGGAAATGCCTGTGAAAGGCACCAGGTGTTTGCAGAGTAGAACAACTACAGGGATCTTGAGGGTTTAAAAGGGACAGGCTACATGTCAACGGGAATTTACTAAATGCCTAAATACACAAGGTGCTGTGCTGGGAACTGTACACAAAGCAAGGTCACCACGCCTGGCCTCGCCCTTGGAACAGACACCTTAACACACCTTTAAAAGGAGGCATCATAAAGATGCAAGCAATACGTGTTTTCTTGCCCACCAAGACTGTCCCACCACTATGCCCCCAACCCTCCATCGTCAATACAAAGGAAAGAATCTGTCATTCAAATAGGAAGACCAGGTAAACTGACAGGAAATCTATCCACAACAGAAACAAGAGTGAAGATACAGAAGAGAGCTACAGTCCCTTAATCCCCTGCCCAGGGAAGGCACGACCTGGGTCCACAGGGGTGGCTGGTGGAAACCACTCTGAAGTGCTTTTCCTACCAAGTCAGTCCATGTTCACTGTTTACCAAGCACTGAGGTCTCTAATAGCAAGGAGAACTACAAAAAGAAAAGTATTAGCCCCCTAAAGATTTTCTTTGTCCTCATGCTGGAGTCTGAATTAGGCATAGAGCAGGTAAATAAAGAGGAAATAATTTTTGATGTTTTTTTGATGCCACATCAGAAGCTAATACTGCATACAATTAACTCTGTTCCAAGGCAGCTTTTAAATCCCTGGATGTCCTTTCTCACTATATCCAACAAAATTCCCTCAGCAAGTTCCCTAGGCTTTCCCTTGTGTATATTCAGAAAATACAAATTCCTTTGAATACTGGTATAAACCAAGCACAATTATGAAGATAAACCAGCTTGGTTAAAAGTAATACACTGCACTGAAATTCACTTTGCCATGTATGGAAAAAGAAGTAAGATGAATCAATACATAAACAGAGGGGGCGGGTAGAAGGATAGGTAACTGATAAAGTATGGTAAAATACAAGTCATGGACATATAGGTATTCACTAAAAATTCTGACTTTGCTGCATGTTTGAAAATTTTTCATTAAAATGTTGAAAGCAATTTTTAAATAACACTGCATTTATCTTAGAATGATACAAGGGGAAAACCAAGAGTATATACAGTAAAAATAACAGGTTATAAAAACATTACGTATAATTTCAAATTTGTGAATACACAGTAAATATCAAAATATTAACTGTGGTTATCTTTTGGAGATGGGATTATGGGTGACTTTTATTTTCTTCTTTGTGCCTTTTCTACATTTTCAAGTTTTTCTTCAATGTGCATATATTTCTTTGCAATCAAAAAATTAGTTTATAATATTAAATTTTTTAAAAACTAAATTTCTGAAGTCAATTCTAAATTACTTTTGAGAATTATAAGGACTATATTAAATTTTATTATAGTGAGGGATTTTTTTGTTTTGTTTTGTGTTTTGTATATGGATTAAAATTCCTTAGTGGCAGATTTTTAAAAAATAAACTCAGTAGAATACAGTCCTAATCTCCGCAATTAAGGCAAGAAAAACAAGGAAATGTGTTTTAGTAGTCAGTTTCTTTTAATCAGATTTTCAAATCAAAGCCCTCAATTTATTAATATGTAATTCTACCAGTCCCATAATATCCATCTGGTTTACTACCAAGGCATAGCACACTCTCTGTAGCCACCACAATCCCTGACAGCAATGTCCTCATGAGGGCCTCCTTCAGCCTCCACAAAGGCCCACAGCTGGCATGTCTCTCTGTCCAGTGCATATAGCACAATACCTACTTCCTGGCACAAGCACAGAGATACATCTGATGAGTCAAGTGTTGCAGCAGAAATGAGATCTAGACTCTTGATTCACTGGGTGACTTTGAGCAGATCACACAAACCCTAACTATAAAATCAGAGTTCTTATCTCAGCATACAAAGGTCTGCCTACGTTTTTTGAAGTTCTGTAGTGTTCATGGATCTATGAGACAGACACCCAACATTCCACTCACTACTGAATTAAAGGAATAAATAAATAAATAAGTTTTTTTAAGGGTATCTTTGAGGATCCAGTGTTCAAACACGATAGTCAATCTCAGGTAATTAAGGAAGGGAGAGAAAGCTCACACATATCTTCATGCTTCTTATGATACCCGGGGGAGAGGCCAGAAAATCAATGGAAACCAACTCCATTAAAACAAGTTGGGTCCACAATATAACCCCATGACCCCAGATAAACCCCTTCTCTCTATGAGACTCCAACTATAGGTAAGATTCTTTTGCCTTACCAGGCATAGCTTCCCACATGCAGACCAAGGCTGAAAGTTGTGAACCTTACAGGAAGCTGAGCATGGATATATGAAAGCTACCTTCTCAGCTATATAAATGACCCAGGTCACATTAAGTCCTGCTCTGAGTACTGGTGAACTGTTACCCTACATCAGTGATCACCTTTTATGCCATCTGTATAGTTTTTGTTATTTCTTTAATTTTCCTTTTTTGTTGTTACATGAGCTGCAATTACATAAACATTGAGAAATATACACATTCTCTCTCTAACTAGGGAAATAACTGAATCCTATTCCAAGGGTAGTTATATTTCCAACTTATGAGAATTCACCCAACCAGGTGGACTGTTTTATAAATATATGCTAGCCCTGTTCCCTTCTATCTCATTTTGACTCAATTCAACCTTGAATTGAGCACCTATCATTTGCAGCATAAAATGAAGGCAATTTAGAAGATACAGAAATGAGTAAAGTATACCTACTACCCTGTAGGATGTTAAGTCTCAGTGCACAGTATATGTACACAAAAAAAGAATATAAAATGTCAGAGTAGATATGAAGAGCTCTGGTAGCTCAATAGAGTAAATCATATTCACTGATGGATAAAATAATGAAAAAAAAGAGTTGTCATGAAAGAATAATTATTTGTGATGAGCCCTGAAATGTAAATGGCAATGATACTAATTGTAGCTAACATTTATTGAGTAATAAAAATGTACCAGGTATTGTGTTTGGTGTTTTTGCATAAAATACTAATATTTAGCCCCATGTTACAGATAATGGCATTGAGGCTTAGACAATGATTTGCCCAATGTTAAATAGCTGGTAACAGGAATGAGCTCCAAACTTAGGTCTGCCTGCTCCCAAAATCCATTTAACAAGCAGAGGTGGAGGGAAGAGTAAACAGGAAGAGTAGCTGAGAAGGAACAATAGTGGTGGGAAAGGCAAAATCAGAGAGGGAGAAAAAGGGCAGTAAATACCCACAGAAACTGGCTCATTGGCTGACCCAGAAGGCTCCTTCCCTGGAGATGTTCTAGGCATAGTAGCAGAAGGCCTATGGTCATACATTCCAATGCCCAGGTCAAGTAATAATTCTCTTGAGAAAAAAGACAATAGAAAGCCAATGTCCTCATAATGCTTAACATGCATAAGAGTACATACAAATTGTCTCCTAATCCCAATGAGAATTTTAAAATAGGCATTTTTATCAGCTCATCATCTAAACTATGGCCAATAAAACCTGTCATCATCAAAATTTAAGGATCTTCTAACCTACAGAGTTGTATCACCCTAAAATGACCAAGTAGAGATGAGGACTCAGTATGTTGCTCAGGCTGGACTAGAACTCCTGGGCTCAAGCTTTTCCCCTGCCTCAGCCTCTCCAGTAGCTGGGACCTCAGATGCGCACCACTGCGCCTGGCTCTCCAAGTGCCCCTTTGGAGGCAAACAATGTGAATATAGCACTCAGATCAACAACAGAGCCTTTCTGACTTTCCTGACACCGGCTATAGCTTCCTTAGGGCAGCATGCTGCTTGGGTTGTGAAGAAAGCTGCGTGCAGAGAGAGACACCATTGTGGAGAACAGTACCCTCTATAAGTATATGCTTTCTTACAAATCTACTCCACCGTTTCTTTCCTGTAAATGCCTTCTCTTAAATCATCTCTAGTTCCAATGCCTTCTCCGAGATCCCAATGCTCGTTTAGACACGCGTGACAGCCATCACTAGGGCTCACCAATGTCTCTTCCCTGAGCACAGGACCACTGCGCTGCCCTGCAAGAGGCAAGGAGGCGTGACTGGCTCTGGCCAGTGAAATGTGAGCAACGGAGCATCCCTCTGCGGCTGGCGGCCCCTGGGCTATGCTCTGGGCTCTTCCCCTCCAACCGCCTGAGCTGCTGCAGGAAGGACAGCTGACCTAGAGCATCTCTCACATCCATGGGGGACTCTGAGAGCAAAAAAGCCACTTGTTTGGTGTTAAGCTCCTGTAATAAGGGGGTTGTTCGCAGCCACACCACAGCCCAGCTTAGCCTGACTGGTGCAAGCTTAGTGGATATCCCCAGGATACCCCAATTGCTGTCTAAAATCACATTCTATACCTTCTTCCACCTAAATCCAGAGACATCTACCTACCTTTTATTTCGGTTAACCCCAAAATCTTAGGTTCTAACTCTTTGCTTTGTATCTGCAGGCCCATATTTTTATGGAGGGTGGTAAGTCTTAAGCAAAAGTCAAATGAGTTTTAATAAGTTAGACTTTTTAAAGTGATGACAAATACAAAGATGCCACCAGAAAAACATTTATTTTGAGAAAAAAATAAGGCTCCATCCTGAAGCTGAATGTCTACTTTAGATATATAACTTTGAAACCTCTCTTACTATAAGAAACTAATGCAATTGGGAAAATCTCAATTCTCACCCACGCTGCAAAAGGACATGCCCATTCTGAAGATGACATAGGCACATATATGTGCTTGCTTTTTTAAAGGGTCACATTGCCACTACTCAGCACCTACTGGAAACTGATACTTTTCACAAACATCACCCAGAATTTTAAAAAGTAAAAGCTTAAATGCACAGAATTACAATGCAAATATCAGAAGTTCACCTCAAAGGTCATTTATCACCATTTTTTCCCACCCATCTGGCTCAGAGAATAGCTGTGGAAGAAAATATATGTTGTGGTTTCATAAAAGTTTCTAGCTTATAGAAATTAAATAGAGGTATTGCAAATGACATTACCAGTTCCTGGGTCATACAAGCTACACACATCAAGGTACCCACTCCCATTAGTTTATATACTAGTTAAGCAAACTGTCATACTTTGAATAATGGGTCTAAAATCTGAACTTTGAAAAATCTTCAATCTCTTTTTTGTTTTCTGTGAGAATACCAGGGAAGGTTTTCTTTTTATCTGAAAGACAATCTACACAATATGACATGCAATTTAATTATTCCACTGTTCTTTCTCTGATTAAGTGAAAATTTTCTCATCAAAGTTTCAGAGGTGAGCAGGCCCTATACAATTTAAAAAGAAATGTAATTTGTTAGCCCATTTTCTCTATTCATCAAATCACAATGAATAAACTGAAACTTCAGTTCCTCTCAACCCAACTTAAAAATCTTGCACCTTCAATATTCTAGGGCAAAGAATTATCAAGTACCTATAAATCTACACAATAAAAATGTTTTAACTTATATTCACCCAAAAGGAAAGGCATGACTATTATCTCTCCTACCTCACCTATTTCATCTCAAGAGAGTTACTAATTATGGCAAGATTGCTCAACTTCCCTGCTCAACACAAGTATATACTGCAATTAGAGTGACTAGTCTTCATTTCAACCACATGAGTCAAGAGGAAGTAGTAGTAATTATTTAGTGGTCAGCACACATTCATCGGGTACTTACTGCATATGTGCACCTGTTTATAAGGGTCATTTCTGTGCTGGAGTTTACATGGAGTTTACCAACCCTCGGAATAACAGACAAGCCAGAGGTTCTGCCTTCTCAACCATGCTTTGAGCCTTTAACCTCTAAATCACTGAGTTCTGGGTAATGTTTTGTGGTAAGAAGTATTTCTGCCTTAAAGATGGGACTTTATATCTACATCTGCCTTCCAATTTATTCTTATGTTTTAATTTTACTTAGTTGTGAGTGGCAAACATATGTCTACTTCATAAAGCATCATCAACATCCTGTCTTCTGTCTCTGAGTAGCTCATCAGAGGAAATCTATATTAGTCACTGTGCTGAAGTGGAAAATAACCTATTGGTGTAGTTGTGTCCAAATACCTCCTCTTTCTGCACAGTGCATTCATGTTTATATTCCTATGCCTGGTTCCGGAAGTAAAATTCAGACACTAACATTCACCAGTTCTCTTACAAACCAAATTGTATACCATAATCATGGTGTGGGTAAGGTGATGGGCCTGGGACTGGGAGTGGAGAGGTTGTAGTTAATTGCCCCACTCTGTCACAGTTACTTTCAAAACTGACTTATTGATCATTATCCATTTTGGCTCCAGAGAAAGAATGAGACATCTCAATTGAAACTAATTTTCAAAAGGAACCCGAATGGTACCTTTTAAAAAGTGTATCTTCAGTCATCCAGAACCTTTGTTTCTCTCACTTTAGAAGAGGTGAAAGAAAGTTTGAGACGTAAATTAAAGACCACATAGCTTCCTTTTACAGAAAGAGAAGCAGCTTGCAAGGCAAAGACTATCTTAATACCTTGTGCTTAGTAAACAGACCAAACCAAACCAACACATTCATTCAGTGAAGTGTTTGCATAAGGAAGTTACAGAAACTTACTGTTCTGAAGAATGTTTCCTCCCCACCTCACCTGCAGAAAAACAGCACCAACTTCCTCCCCAACCTTAATGTTCCAATCAATAAGCCCTCCAGAAAAAAGCTGTCTGCTCTGGCTCACCTCTCCACCTTGGCCCTGGCCAACTCTCCTGATGCCACGCCCTTGGGAAAATTACTTAACCTCTCTGGGCCATTTGAGATGTGCGGAACCTGGCTTAAATGTCTACCGAGGGCTTATTGGTATTACTTAACAACTGTTTAGGACATGCCTCAAAGAGCGCTGAGCTGCAAAAGAACTCATCTCATGCGCCACAACTGATTTTAACCCACACATTCACAATTCCAAGTGTGCTCACAGCATAAAACTGTAAGCTTTAGGTAAAAGTCATGTTTCCACACCTTTTTTTCAAGCAGTAAATCATAATGGCAAATTATATACAAAGACATTCTTCTGACCATCAGCTCCCTCCCGGTTCCCTTGTTGATGTTCCCAGTGTGGCCTGGTTGGTGTATATCTTTCTGGTCCTTTGTTTTAGGCATTTATACACATATCCTTGAAACCACAGAAAAGATATAGCATAGGAGCATAGACTCCAGGACAGCCATTCTGGAGAAGCTGCCTCTGTCAAAACTTGATCATATTAAGTGCATAAATACCCTGTTAGCCATTTGTCCTGTTGCTGGATGTATCTCCCAGCGACTCCTCCTGCAGGTCCATGAGGGCATGAACAGAGAAGTTCCCTGCGGTGGGACCAAGAGTTGGGGGGACCAGGAGTTGGAAGGAAAGATAAGGAAACCCATGGTGACAACAAATGTCTAAACACATACAGCAAGATGGACAGATGGACTAATCAGAGTGCTAAAGAAAAAAGTGAGAAACAGTAAAAGCTACAGCACAAACCTATTCGTGTAGATTTAAAACATACACAAATCTCATCTGCTATAATAGCCACACACACCTCACATGATTCCTGTGAAATGGTGTAAAACACTAAAACAGTCCCTGTTGCATGTTAAGCACTTAGTAAATATTCACTTTTAGGGAAAAAGATATTCACAGTATAAGCTTTCTATTACAAAACTTCATTTATAGTATCATCCTTTCTCCTAAAGGGCTTTTTTCCTGTTAAAAAATGTATAAGAGAGTGGAAGGCTATATTAAAAATTGCTTAGAGTGGTTATCTCTGAGGGGAATATTTATATGTTTTTAGCTTATTCTCTTTGCTTGGCCATATTTCTACAATAAATATATATACTTTTTTTTCACTGATCCATAATCTTCCTTTTCATATGGTTCATGACTGAGAAAAAAAATAGAAACATCCTAAAAATCCATCAATGGGGAAATAATTCAATTGTGGTACATAGGATAGCAGAATATTCTATAGCCTGGATCTATTTCCCAAACCCAAAACACCCACATGCCACCTGCTCAAATATGGTGTATCTCACAGAGGATTTTGTTTCCATCAACATAAACTAAAAGGCTACCCTTTTTAATAATTAGTCACAAATGTCAGTTGCCTCAAGGTGACACAGGAGAAACAAACCTGACATTTGGGAAGAAACAGCAGCTGGAAAGAATCACATAAGAAGAAAGAGGGGAAAAAAAACAGGGAAACACTCCCTTCTGGGCTAAGACTTGTATTTTAGAAACCTAAAATAAACCTTTTATCAGAGCTGAGGTAAAGGTCATGACTGTGGTCCTTGGGTGGAGGACATAGGGCTCTCTCCAATGCGCTTTGCCCTGCTCTCATGGGACCCACCAGAGAGGAGGGTCTGCTCAGGTGCCAAGGGCAATCTGGCATCTCTAAGGACCTGGCAGTTATGCAATACAATTATGCTTTTGCGTAGCATCCCTCCCACAGGGCATTCCAATAAGCCTGGCAAAGGGAATCATTCACAGCCTGGATAAAAGCAAGGTGAGGAGAAACATTGCAACTCGGAGGAAAGACAGGAAATATGGTCCAGATATGAACAAGGCTCCCAGGCACCTCCCTCCAAGGCCTTCATCTTCTCACCCAATATAAGGGCAGAGGTAGCAAAGAGGATGGCGACGAAAGGCACACAGAAGGTGAAGAGTGAATCAAATCTAAGGGAGACCGAGGAAAGGCCTACCATCTCCGAGAGAAGGTGCATCCTTACTGTTGGCAAAGGTAGAATGATCTTCTGTCAACAGCTGTGGGGTTGGCTTGGGTTTTTGTTTTTGTTTTGTTTGAGGCCAGCTATTTATTCTCCTTTTTAAATAATAAACACAAGTAGCAAAATATTTTTCTAATTTATGACTTGCCAGTCTAATTTATTTTGACAGAAACAGAAGCATGCCTGCACACCAAGGCAAAAGTTGTGTTTGGCTGTTTAAAGATCTCCTTGGAATTCCTGCAAGAAATTCCTGGGTTTGGGCAGTCCAGGAGAAGGGGCTAACTGTCTTTTTTCAGTGATGTGAGTCATCTAATGAAGTGG